>SJYV01032113.1:1511350-1535791 GCA_006410875.1 Neotragus pygmaeus | reverse complement strand
TCTTGGTGAATGTTCCATGAGAACTTGAAAGTTTCCTCTCCTTCTCTGTCTGAAATTAATATAGCTATTTCTACTTTCTTTTGGTTAGCTAATTATCATAGTATATCTTTCCACATCTTTACTTTTAATGTATATGTTATAAAGACCATATAATTGGATCTTGTTTTTTTATCTACTCTGACAATTTCTGTTTTTTAATTTATGTATTTAGACCATTGACTTTTAAAGTAATTATTAATATAGTAAGATTAATATTTACTATATATATTCTTACTCTTCTCTATTGTACTTTTTCTTTATTTCTATTTTGTGTTCTTCTTTATGATTTTAGTTGATAATTTATATGATTCTGTCTTCTATCCTTTGTTAATATATTAATTGTGCTTTTTTATTGGTTTCCCTGAGTTTACAATATATATTTAGAATATCCAAGTTTAGATTCATATAAGACTATATCCCTTCATGGGTATTATGAGAACTTTATAACAAAATATCCCTAATTCCTCCATCCAGTTTCTTGTATCATTTCTATTATTCATTCACATATATATTTCACTAATATATAAGCTTACCTAAGGTATTTACCAGAGAAGGCAATGGCACCCCACTCCAGTACTCTTACCTGGAATATCCTATGGATGGAGGAGCCTGGTGGGCTGCAGTCCATGGGGTCGCTAAGAGTCAGACCCGACTGAGCGACTTCTCTTTCCCTTTTCCTTCTCATGCAGTGGAGAAGGAAATGGCAACCCACCCCATTGTTCTTGTCTCAAAAATCCCAGGGACAGGGGAGCCTGGTGGGCTGCTGTCTATGGGATCGCACAGAGTTGGACATGACTGAAGTGACTTAGCAGCAAGGTATTTACATACCTACATATGCAAAAGTATACCTAATCAAATCAGTTCAGTTCAATCACTCAGTCGTGTCCAACTCTTTGTGACCTCATGGACTGGAGCATGCCAGGCCTCCCTGTCCATCACCACCTCTAAGAGCTTGCTCTGACTCATGTTCATCAAGTCGGTGATGCCATCCAACCATCTCATCTTCTCTCATCTTCTCCTGCCTTCAATCTTTTCCAGCATGAGGGTCTTTTCTAGTGAGTCAGTTTTTCACATCAGGTAGCAAAAATATTGGCGCTTCATCTTTAGCATCAGTCATTCCAATGGTATTCAGGAATGACTTCTTTTCAGTTTGACTGGTTTAATCTCCTTGCAGTCCAAGGGACTGTCAAGTCTTCTCCAATACCACAGTTCAAACACATCAGTTCTTTGGCATTCAGCTTTCTTTATAGACCAACTCTCACATCCATACATGACTACTGGAAAAACTATAGCTTTGACAAGATGGACTTTTGTCAACAAAGTAATGTCTCTGCTTTTTAATATGCTGTCTAGGTTGATCATAGCTACCCTTCCAAGGAGAAAGTGTCTTAATTTCATGGCTGCAGTCATCATCTGCAGTAATTTTGGAGCCCAAGAAAATAAAGTCCGTCACCGTTTCCACTATTTCTCCATCTATTTGCCATGGAGTGATGGGACTGGATGCCATGATCTTTGTTTTTTGAATGTTGAGTTTTAAACCAGGTTTTTTTCTCTCTCCTTTTTCACTTTCAAGAAGCTCTTTAGTTCCTCTTCACTTTCTGCTATAAAGATGGTGTCATCTGCATATCTGAGGTTTTTGATATTTCTCCCGGCAATCTTGATTTTAGCTGGTGCTTCATTCAGCCTGGCATTTTGCATGATGTACTCTGTATAGAAGTTAAATAAGCCAGGTGACAAAATATAGCCTTGATACACTCCTTTCCTGATTTGGAACCAATCCATTGTTCCATGTACAGTTCTACCTATTGCTTCTTGACCTACATACAGGTTCTCAGGAGGCAGGTCAGGTGGTCTGGTATTCCTATCTCTTTAAGAATTTCCCACAGTTTATTGTGATCCACACAGTCAAAGGCTTTGGCATAGTAAATGAAGCAGAAATAGATGAGCACCAAATAATTGATAATCAAATACATTCTTGTTATTATTATATTGAACAAATTGTTCTTAGATTAATTAAGAAAAAATAAAATTCAATTTTAATTTTATTTATTCATTTTTTGTCCTCTTTTTAGTGTAGATCTAAGATTTTAACCTATATTATTTTCATTCTCTCTGAAAAAGTTTAACATTTTCTTTCAAGCTAGGTCTACTGGCAACATACTCTCTGCATTTTACTTGTCTTTTAAGGTCTTTATTTCTCTTACACTTTTGAAGGTCAATTTTTCAGGGCATAGAACTCTAGGTTGGTAGGGATTTTCCTCCAAAAACATGGAGTGTTTCACTTTTTTCTCTTCATTATTGCATGATTTCTGTAGAGAATTTAAATATAATTCTTATTTTGCTCCTCTGTGTGTGTTACTTTTTCCACTAGCTACTTTCAAGACATTTTATCTTTGTTTCCTAAAATTTGAACATATGTTAATTTTAGTTTCTTAGGTGTTTATTCTGATGTTCTCTGCTTTTGCTGGATCTGTGATTTGTTATTGACATTAATTTTAAGGAAATTCTGAGTTATTGTTGCTCTAAGTATTGTTTTTGTTCCATTCTTTCCTCCTTCTCTGTTACTCTTATTACTCACATGTTTTATACTTTTGTAGTTGCCTCACCTTTCTTAAATATTTTTTATATATTTTTTCCCAGAACTTTTTTTCTCTTTCTTATCAGTATAGAAGTTTCTACTGGCATATCCTTTTGTTTAGAGATTCTTTCCTTGGTCTTGTGCAGTCCACTAATCAGCCTATCAAAAGCATTCTTCATTTATATTGATGATTTTGATTTATCATTTCCTTTTGATTCTTTCTCAGAATTTCCATTTCTCTACTTAGATTATCCATCTATTCTTGCATGCTCTCCACATTCTCCATTAGAACCCTCAGTCTATTATTCATAGTGTAAAAAATATTATATTCCAATAATTCTAATATTCCTGCTATTTCTGACTCTTGTTCTGATACTTCTTAAGTCCTTTCAAACTATGTTTCTTGCCTTTTTAGTATAACTTCAATTTTTGTTGTTATTGTTGAAAGGCAGACATCCAATACTGGGTAGAAAAAGTTGTGATAAATAGATCTTCAGTAGTGTGAGGATAAGATGTGGAAGGAGGGTAAGTAGTCTATAATCTTTTCATTAGGTCTTAATAAACTTGATTGTGAATTTTACCAGTGCTTTCACCTGCTTAGATGGAACAGGGTGGAGGAGAGGACTGAAGTCTCTTTTCTTTCCCCTCATGAAAGCCTCAGAGGGTATGATTTGGGTATTTCTCTTCCTCTACATGAAAGTCTAAAGAGAACTAGAATTGGGCGTTTCCCTTTCCACAGATGGGCCAGTCTCTGATGAGTCCCTGACAGCCTAAGCTCTGGCAATATAATTTCTCCTGAGATCAGACCTTGTTAAGAAGTATAAGATGCTCTAGCATATTTAAAAAGGATTTCTTTTCCTCTCTCTTGCCAGAAGCACAGGCAAATTTTTCTACTATATTCTCTGTGAGAACCTAATAGAACGTCTTTCTAAAAATTTATTTATTTTTTAATTGGAGGATAATTGCTTTACAGTGTTGTGTTGGTTTCTGCCATATGTTAACATGAATCAGCCATAGGTATACATGTGTTCCCTCCCTCCTGAAACTCCCTCCCACTTCTCACCCCACCCCATCCCTCTTGATTGTCACAGAGCACCAGGGAGAGCTCTCTACATCATACAGCAAATTTCCACTGGCTATATATTTTACATATAGTAATATATATGTTTCAATGCTACTCTTTCAATTTACACAAGTTTGGGAGAATCACTGTGACTAGGTGTCCCTAGAGTTTTTAACTCTCAGACTTGTCCAGATTGAGCCTCCAGCAATTTGTTAGTTATAGTTCAAATCTTCTTACCCTGGCACTGATTCCCATGGAGGTGTCTTATTGTGGATTTCTGCTCTGGTAATTTGTGATTCTCTGTATCTATCTGTCTCTAATTTTTGAGGGCAGTGGTTTGCCTTTGATGTCAGTTCTCTGTCACATCAAACAAGAGTTATGATTTTTCAGTTTGTTCAGCTTTTTACTTCTTAAAACAGATTGGCAACATCTGAGCAACTTACATGCAAGATAGGAACAAGAGTTTGAGGGTTCGTTTTTAATTTTTGTTGAATCTTTCACTGTTTGAGTTTCTACCTCTATCTGTGTTCTTAAAAAAATGACAGCACCATTTTGGTTAAAACAGTTTACCTTCAGAATTTCATAAGACTTCCCAGTCTTCATAAGAATCTTTAATCGTGAATTAATGAAAACAATAAGAACAGAAGACTAGATTACAATAATCATTTGAGCTCCCTTTTTGAATCATGATCATTTCTTTTAGAAAAACATGATAGGAATACTTGACATTGAGATGTATTTGTAGATAGACAATAAGATATTTGTTATTTGAGAGTAGAGGCTTGGATATTTAATAGACATTCTACAAATGTATTCTCCAAATANGCTCCCTTTTTGAATCATGATCATTTCTTTTAGAAAAACATGATAGGAATACTTGACATTGAGATGTATTTGTAGATAGACAATAAGATATTTGTTATTTGAGAGTAGAGGCTTGGATATTTAATAGACATTCTACAAATGTATTCTCCAAATACTTGTTGTTCACTAGCTGATTAATTGATATAATCTATATTAAATGTCTGTCTGAGATAAATATTGCAGTGGTACAATATATGATGATGTTTATGAATGCTGATAATGAAAATGTATCAAAAGTAACAGTCCTAATTAGTTATTGTTATTATAGGTATTCTTTCCCTTAAAAGGTACAGAATCTCACCTTTTTCCTAAAACATTTCAATCTTTGTAGTCCTACAGTTCTCAAGCTGGGCTAAGGCAACTGTATGAACTTAGTCTTCTCACATGGGACCTATGAGATATTAAAAATATTTAAAGAGAGTAACATCTGCCTAAACTAATATTGTTACGTTGTCTGGGCTTCATTACTTAATAACTGAAACTATTATATGATTAGTTTCCCTAAGGACATCCTGAAAATATTACTGAGATCCTAAGGGTGTCATGAACTGAGAATCTTTGGGGACCTCTGATAAAACCCATGATCAAAACATGAGTGTATGGTGAAAGTAGGAACAAAAAAAGAATACAATATGAGTATATGGCATACATGACGAAAGTTAAGACTGAAATTCACTCATCATTAAAACATATGATATGAAAATAAATATATGAATCCCACTTAACAGAATAATAATACTAATTTGCAGTATAAGTAGTAATTCCTGATATGTTGGTTTCCAAAGGTATGATTTGTGTCAGCTCTTTAGAATTTTTAGAATTCATAGAATAATTGACTCTTGAACAGTGAGAGGATTAGGAGCACTAATCCTCTGCATAGTGGGGAATATGTATGTAACTTTACAGTGGGCCTTCCAAATCTGTGCTATACATCTGTTGATTCAACCAACTGCAAATTGTTTATTGCTATAGTATGTATTTATTGGAAAAAATCTGCATATATGTGAAACCACACAGTCCAAACCAATTTGTTCAGGTGTCAAGGGTGTATATAGGCCAATAGAGAGGATATTAACAAGGGTAATTATGTGCCTACCTAACACCTATATAAACCTAGTTATCTCATTACATAGTTAATGCCAATTACAACAGTACTAAGCTGTATCACCTGTTTATTTGCCAAATGTTTCTATTGTTCTGTGGACAGGACACAGAGTAAATGATCCTACTTTGTGGTGACTTTTCTAAACAGTGTCCATATANGCTGTTAAAACATATTCTCGTAAATTGTTACCAAATATATTCTTGGAGGAGTTGTCAAGGTCTAGGGTCAATTTCAAAAGAGCAAGGGAATTTTAAAATCCCTGGGTCTTACCTTAGAGACTCTTATTCAGTGGATCTGAAGTGATATCTGTCTATCTGATTTTTTTTTCTTTTTTTTAAGTTCTCTACTTGAGTCTAATTGGTAAGCAGTTTTGTGAGTGCTGTCAGATTTAGGGAGGGAGACAGGGTAGAAACAAAGATTTACTTTCCAATGCTTCCTTGACTTTTGTTTTTGTTTTTGTAGTAAGTGCTGTATTTGCATTGGAGGCACCCGTCAAGATAATCTTTATTGTGTTTAAGAATATAGCAGATAAAGGTAAATTTTATTGTTTAAATTCAAAATTCTGAAGCCAAAAAGGGCAAGATACAGGTCTTCTGTTTTGAAATATGTGCAAAATCTGCCTGTCTGTCCCAGCCACCCCTTCCCCACCCTACAGTTATTTTAATAGCCAGAAAATTCCACACACTGAAGCACATTTAATAGTGTCGATCTTCACATACTGAAAGCTTTGGATAGTTAGGATTTGAGATTAGAATTCAACTTTTTCCCCCTATTAAGTGCCAGCCGGGTGAGTTGCATTAATGACTGTGGTTATGTTTGAATGTAAATGGGGGACATCTGGCGATTTCAGGAGATCAAACGTTGGGAGTCTGCATGATGACTCTCATCTGTTTGTCACCCAGCAGGTGTAATGGATGGCAGGCATGTGGGCTCTCTGCCCAAGTTAATGTACAGGCCTAATCTATTGAGGGGAGAAGTTTCCCTTTGAGTTTTAAAGCGTCACACCTCAAGATAGGTATGGGCATGGTGTGGGGAGGGGCAGATGGGGTGGCTGTTTTCCACTGCACCACTTCTTTGGTAAAATAGCCGCTTTCTAGCCTACAGGCATTTCCCTTGTCCCATTTCAACAAACTTCCACAGCCCAATTTGTTATTCAAAAATTTATGGAAAATGTATGTTAAAGTGAAAAGGGTACATTGTGCAGAAAAGGGAAGCAGCTTGTAAGCATATCATTACGTGTGAGCCATGGGGCCCACAGATGGCACTTCTCCTCAGAAACGAGAGTGGTGCCAAAAGCTAAACTCTAAATACATTTAAATCACATATCTTTACTTAAAAATGGAGTATTTTGGACGGAAAAGCAGATGATATTTAAGTACACAAGTGGTATTCTTTTGTTCCTCATATAATAGAGCCCTTTACAAAAGTCGTTGCCTTCTAAGTGTGCAGTAAGCCTTTGATTCCTCAAATTCGCCAGAGGATTTAGTAGCAGTGCACGGCTCAGTTCTTAATAGGATTAACCATTGAGGTAGCACCTTGCTAGGAGAACAACTCTTCAAGCCTCCTTACAGTTACTGAAAAATTAAAGGATTTGTTTTGATGACTGTGTTCAATGCTAACAGCAAACCTTTGTTTTGCACATTAGAAATAGTAACAAAAAATTATCATGGCATACGGGCTTCTTATTTTGATTGAAAATAAATGTAGTTCTTAGATTGTGCCAATCTTTAATTAATTAGGGGGAGGGGAGCAAAAGAGATGAAGGCATTTATTTGCTACTTAATATGATGACTTTTGGGAATACATATATTTTAATATAGTAATCCTGTTGATTTCTTGTTTGGGATGTGGTTATATTTATTCTTTTTGGAGAATTTATATTTTAANAGGGGGAGGGGAGCAAAAGAGATGAAGGCATTTATTTGCTACTTAATATGATGACTTTTGGGAATACATATATTTTAATATAGTAATCCTGTTGATTTCTTGTTTGGGATGTGGTTATATTTATTCTTTTTGGAGAATTTATATTTTAAAGGGTACAGTTCATGTTGGTGAATTGTAAATAACCAGTCCATTTTTATTTATTCTTCTGGAAGAGTGGCGTTGTTTCCATTAGCACTTTATACAATGTTTTAACTCTAAAATTAGTGGTGACTGGATATCCTTCAATTTCATTGACACCGTTAGATCTGAGAGCAGTATGATTAAAATAGGTATTATTTGTATTAAAAAATTTAGAACACAACATTTTAATATTCTAACAGCTTCATCTGTTTGATGATTGTACTTTTAGACAATCTTAAAGTATAATTATATCTATATGACATTTGGAATATGGGATTTTTAATTTTCAGAATATTGCAAAGACATCTCATTTACACATTTCTCTATCTCATTTTCCCTCTCTTATTCTGAAATGTTGAACACAGAGTAAATCCCTTCCAATTGTAAAAGGCCTGTAGTGAGTTGATGTGTATGTGTGTGTGTGAGAAAATACCTGTATGTGTATGTATGTGTGTTGTGTATACCCATGTGTGAGTAATGTGACTGAATGAGAGAAAAACATGAATTACTTAAAAAATATATGATTTTATTATTTTCAGCAAAGTATAAATAAAGCATAGCAATGGCTGATAATGTGTTGATAAATAGAAGTCCATTGGAAGCTATTCTTAATGGAAAGATATGAATTGATTATGATTTTTAGTAAATTGATCATTTCAAACTGAGTGCAGTTGAAACAAATTTAAAGATGCTTCAGGAGATTTTGTTCACAGACTGGCTAGCTGTATTGATTCTGTTAATTTTTGTGAAGAATTTCCTACTCTGTCTTTTCTGTGAAATATCGTTATAGACCAGCCCTGGTCAGTATTCATGTATTTGGAAACCAAATCCCTTGTAAAGAAAATTCCCTAAGCTTTTTCCTTCAGCTTCTTTTGTAGTTTTACAGCATTTGGTGGAATGCTGTGGCTATTTGTATTCGATAGTTATTTTGTATTCTGGGTCAGGCTCTCACCAAGGATGACTGTGTGTTTATGTTAAGTGTTAGCTGGTTGGCTCACTTGATAACTTGTTCCTTGCTCACTTGAATAACCCACCCTAGGTAGGGAGAATGCAGGGCCCTGCATGAGCAGGAAAGATGTTCAGCTGTCTTCATGTCAGGAAATTTATATGATGAACAACTAGGTAACCCATTGAGGGTGTTATGGGAGATAGTTGAGGGGATCAGATTAACAGATTACATAGTTTGCTCTAGGACAAGAGTTCTATCTGTTGATAACTTTCTAGTGAAACCACCTGAGTGATCTGGGACATCAGTTAAAAAGAGATGGCTACCATTCGTGAAGGTCAAACTCTTTTTCTGATTTCAAAAGCATTCTTCTAAAGCATTCTTCAAAAGCATTCTAACCCTTTCATGGGTTAGTTGTCCATCTATCCTTACTTAAAAATAAATGAGGATAATTTTATGTATCTATTTGTATGTTTCAGTGCAGATCTAATGCTTCATTATGTTTCAGTGTAAATCAACTCTAAGCAATGTCTTCTGTCAAGTTTTTATTTTTTCTTAAAGATTTCAAAATTTCTATGAAGGACCCATGTACTTTTCTTCATGTAAAGGAAATTGTCATCAAGGGATTCACAGGGACCTACAGGTTTCTCCTTGAACCTTGTCTTTAAACACAATATATTGCATCCTAAACCTTTTCAGAAAATAAAAACATTCTTATATATGATCAAGACCTCTTTTGATTGTATTCTGGGCCTCCATAAGAATGCTATTTTATATACTTTAGCAAAAGCAAATGAACCTCAACTATCTATGAATTAATTATAATTAGTGCCTGATTTAATGTTTTTCTTTTGCTATTCCTTTTATATGTATCCCTCTGAAACAAACATTATTCTAGGCTGCAATACCCAATTATTAGTTTAAGTTGAAGTGATTCTGTATAAAATTGACCTCATATTTTTCATTCAAAAAATGAGAAGGGAGAAAGTGAATATTTTATAAAACTCCAGTAATATATCTATCAAAAAACCCTTAAGCAAACTAAAATCTGACCCTTTCAAAATTGCTTAATGAATTGGTATTACATGGGGTATCTTTTCAAACTTCTGTTGATTTTTTTTTCCCTTTTATTGAAGGCTTTGAGCAGAAGCTTTGGATCACAGATTCTGCATTTGAGAGTTGAAAATATGATTTTGTTTTGATTGTGATTTGATTGGTGTATCTCTATGCACAAACCAATATATATGCACCAAACCCATTACAGTAGAAAGCACGTATTCTGAGTAAAATTTTGCCAGTATTTAACAAGTTATTATGGAAACCTCTATGTGGGAGAGAAGATGATTTAAAGTAATTGAAATATTATCCTAAAGCATGAACATTTCAAAGATTCGACATGGGGAGAAAAGGAGACTTTTTTGGTTAGAAATGGTTTGGGAAGGAATAAAGCACATTATAAAAAATAGATATTATTCTAAGCATACCGTGTTGTTATTATGTGTGATATTAGTCAGAGCCACCAGCAACTTTGCTTTGTTAATTAACCTCTAACATATACTTGATAATTCTGTAATCTATTTGCCGCAACCTTAAGGTCCCTAGGGAGGCTTCAGGGAACTCCAGATGTTTTGAAATGTTTTCTTGGGCCCTCTCCTCTTCAGATCCAACATAGCTAGCTTGGGGATATCAATGAATTTCAAATAGCATTTGTGATGAGGCCTCTCTCTTACTCCACTGTACAAATTTGCCATTAAAAGCAAATAACATATGATCTCACCCACCCCCAGCACCACAGAGTGGCCTAACAACCCCCTCACAATCAGAGAAGCAAGATGCATTTTAACTGTATTAGAGACTTCTTTACACAAAGCAGTGTTATGTTTTAGGTTATTCACATTTAATAGCTTTGCTATTTATGTGACTTTTGATGTGTCCTTCTGATGCATATGACTAAATGGCAGGATTTCAGGGGGTGGCTTGCATCTCACACTTTAATCCACCTTTTCCTCTGTGTCTGACACAGGTCCTTAAACAGCCTTAAGTGCCCGACAATAACTGTGAACATGTGAATACAAAGGCCAGGTTTCCTTGTCATCTAGGGAAGGACTGTCCAAGAGAAGTATGATGCAAACCCCATATGTTATTTTTAGTGCTCCAGTAGGCACAGTAAAAGTAGTTAAAAGAAGCTGGTGAGATTAATTATGTTAGTATATTTTATTTAACTCAAAATATCCAATGTTATCTTTTAAATGTGTAACCAATATAAAAATTTTTTGAGTTAGTTTATATTTTTGTACTAAATCTGTGAAGTCACATGTGTTTTCCATTTACATTACATGCCCTCGCAGACTAACCACATTTTAAGTGTTTAATAGCCAATAAATAGCCATAAGTGGCTGTTGGACAGCATAGATCTAGAGCTTGATGTAATATCTGATACATAATCTATTATGTATTTGTCAAATGATTGAGTGAATGGTACTAATTGACTGATTCTAGTGTATCCAGATCAAGTAATAATTTACTACCTTATAAAATCATTTCATTGCAGGTCTAAATTCCTCATTATCAAATTTCCTTATTGAGAAATAGAGAGATCTTCTATTTGGATTACAATATTCATTTATTGAATAAGGCTACAGTTTCTAAATATTTACATGAATGGTGGGGTGCAAACGGCTTGAATATTCTGGATTTCATTCATTTGAACATATCATTTCATTTTCTTCTGCCATGTGGAAGGAAATTCATATGCTCATATTTTTATGTCTATGAAATCTTTATTTTTATTCATTAGAAAGAAGTCAATTAATTTGCATTTACTAATCTTCCATTCCTCACGTTGTAATATCATTCTCTTAATATCTCAAGGGAAAATTGTTCATATTTCTTTTAAGTCTATAAACTTAATTTCCATTAAGGAAACTAGTAGTTTGAATGAAGATAACAACATCTTGCAAGTTTCACTCCTATTGTTTGTCCTTTTATAGGTTTTTCTGTATCATTTCATTTTATAGCATTTGTAAGATAGGTAGTCTGTTATTTGTTTAATTTTTCTGATTTGCTTAGTGGCAGAAAAGTCTATCTGAAAGATGCAAATTGAGACATTCCTAAATTACTCCCCAAATGTCAACAATATTTAATTAAGTTGCTCATCTTATAATACTTTTAACAAGAGTATTTAGATTTCTCAAATTTCCTATATACACTAAATGAAAAGTTAAAATATTTTGATTGCATTGACAGTGGACCCAGATTAACTACCATCATTAACCTAGAAAATGCATTTCTATTAGAGAAAAGCATTTGTTATAATAAATAGATGGATGGCATAGTTCTATTTATGAACTTTTTTTTTATATTCCGTGTGTATTTATTTATAGAGAGAAGTCTGGAAGGGTGCTCACTAACATGTAAGCAGCTATTATCACTGTCTGATATGCTTTAGAATGACTTTAAATGTCTTTGTTTATCTATAGGTATATTATCTAACATATCAATATTATTTATCTAACAATAACATTTGGTAAATATATTGCCATACTTAAAGGCAATATTTATTTCTAAGTATTTGCTAAGTGAAATATGCTGATCAAAAAGTCATTTCCATTAATCCATTTGACAAATATATTCATGATGTATATTATAAAATATGAGGTAAATTTGATACTTCAGAAACCAGTATTTTATATAATACTACTTCACTAATAAAAAAATAGCTAACATTTACTCGTGTAGTTAATAAGTGAATTATCATTTTAATCTTTATAAAAACCCTATTAGTTAGATATTGCTATTATCCCTCTTTTACCCAGGAGTCTAAGGGACATAGGCCTTCTAAATTTGTCTTGGAACCCAAGGCTGTTGTGTTTTTGTCATATCCTAAACACAAACAGTTTAACTGTAGAGCATAGTGATTTACTAATCATTGTGCTGTATCAAATGTCGTATGTACACTGACTATGCTTGTTTTTATTTTACATTCAGGCAATAGGCTTTCAAATTTATAATTAACATGATCTGAAATAACAAAACCAGTAACATATCTCTTGCCTAAAATGAACAACTGTCTTTTAGTAATTTTTGAAATATATTTGTGATCTAGCTGAAACAAATATTTGACTCAAGCGCAGGGTTATCTGCAGGTCAAAAGATGGAGGTCAGTGACATGCCCAAGGCTGTACAGTTAGTCTATGGGAAGATGGACAGGCTCCATGTGTTTCTACTGTTGAAGCTTACTTTTATGATTTGGTACTGTTCCTAATTATAAAATTAATTTTTAGAGTCTACCCATTAGTGAATCTTCAAAATATTCTTATATTTTATTTAGTAATAAAATTGTTAAATTGTGGCTCTTATTAGCATTAAAAACTAATATTCAAGAGAGATTAAAGGATCAGAACTGCACAAGTGAGTAAACAGATTTGATTATAAGGACACCTAATTATTACAAGATAGGATATAATTAAGCGCTAAAGTTGTGCGATATAAAGACAATAAAGGCTGCAGAGTTTCTAAAGAGGAAATCAAAGAACCATATTGCTTTGCTGGGCTCTGATTGCCAGGTTGAAAACCTGAAAAAAAATAAAACCGAACAAAATTGGAGCAAGTTGACACAAGGTCTTATCATTCTGTCTGGTCCTGTCAATTTGTCTGTTAAAGACACATAGTCTTGATCAGACAGTTCTACTTCTGTCATTTCCTTATAATCAGATGATCAATGTACCAAGATAAAACAGCAGAGCAAGAAAAGCAGAAACTGTGATGAATGTGTGTTGTATGCCTACTGTGTTCCAGAAACATTTTGTTTCCCTATTTCTCAATTTTGAGTCATAGGAGTTTTGATTCTGCTCCCACTTTACAGATAAATAGATTGAAGCTCATAGGGTCTAAGGAACCTTGTATGGGCTTGTACTTGTTAGCGATAGACAGTTCAAACATGTCAGTCGTGGTTTAAATTTTATACCCTCCCCTTCTCTGTGGCAAGCACTCTTCCTGTCTGGAAGATCAGGAAGCTAACACCGGTTCTTTATTCCATACAACCAAGAGCCTTTGTGGAGGATCAGAAGGCTTTTCAGAGCGGTGAGGAAAGACAGAGCCATCAGTCTGAAAACACCACTTGCCCTTGGGAGGACGTTGATCAGGAGTATGGTACCCAACTGTGGCTACATCCAAGCACTGAAGATGGGGTCAGCTAGATCGGCTGCTCTCCTGCTTGCTCTCCAGGCTGCCTGGGAAATGCTGATTGGTAGTGGTGGTGGTGGCAGGGTGCTCCTTTTGACATGTAGACATCTGGAATGAGAATGACTAAAACAGAGCTGGGAAGTGAAAACCACTGGTTTTCAACTATTGCTTCTCTCTGTTTGTGAATCTCTTTTCATGTTTGGTTTATTTGTGAAATCCCTTTGCAAACTTAAGAAATCTCCCTGCATCTCCTCCAGTGCCCCAATGCCACTGCCAGAAGAGAAGGGAACCTAAATGTAGAGCGAATGTCTTCTGTGAATTCAGTTGATTTGTGGACTTTTTTTTTTTAAGGGGCAGAGGTATGTGCATGAATTTTTAAAAAGATTTCCTAATTGTTAGGAAATGAGCACAAAATCTCCCTTGATGATTTTGAACCTGTGGCCTCAGCGTGATGACAACAACTATGACAAGGATCACAGATGACAAGTGAGGTAGTGACACTGTGTGAAAGGCAGTGAACTAAGTGCGCTAGTGCATTTTTATCTTTAATCTTCACAACATTTCTGTGAGATAAGTGCTGTTGTACCTTAATTTTTATTTAAGGAAAGCTTAGCTTATTTGTCCAAAGCAAGTTGTGTTGGAGTCAGGGGACATCCCGTCTCCTGTTTGCCTGTGGTGCCAACCAGCAAGTATTTGATTGCAAAAGCTAGCAAAATAATGCTTAAATTGTATGGATGAACAAATGGTACATTTTAAGATGAAACAAATCATTTGTAAATGTGAAGAGCAGCCTTAAAAGCTGTACATTCCTAGAAAGATGCATTTAAACTGTTCTCCCATTCTAATACTGTGCATTTCAGTGTATATATAATAAGCAGCATCACATTTGAAGGATAACAAATTGGTACGCTATTGTATCTTAATGAGAATGGTGTGCCATAGTCAAAATACTTGAACTAACTAGTATGTTTTATACCATATTTTGCATTCTTCTGTTGAAAGATATTTGAAAGGGTAAGGTGTGCAATTAAACAAATTTAGCTGCTGATTCCAACTTGCCTACATTTTGAAGATATATGGTGTTTATTTGCATTTTTATTCTTTTTTTTGTTTTATGTGCTCATTTAAATCTTATCTGTTTTCTTTCTTCTTTTTTTTTTTTTTTGGCAGTTACATCCAGCTGTTTATTGCCTAAGCATTCTGGGGCTTGCTTCGTCACTTGGCTTTGCTGAGGAGCACTCCTGTAGAGCTTACTGAATTGCATATTGAAGATCCACCCATTTGGTGAGTGGAATCATAGCTACAATTTTGTGTTTTGCTCTGCTCAAGTTGTGTTTGCATTGTTGACCAAAGTGCTTTCATATAGAGAGCAAAATAGGGCTTTTCCAGCTCTGTGTAAGAAAGCTGGCTTTTTTTTTTTTTTTTACTTTTTTTTTTCTTTTCCCTTGTGGACAAAAGTAATTTGTACTGTCATTTTCTCTCTCTGAAATCTGCAATTCTCTCTCCTTCCCAACCCGGAGAATGACTTTACCATTCTTCAGTCATGCATCTGTTTCTTATCTTCCTGAATGGACCTCTCCCCAGCTCTCAAGTTCTCATTCCCTGACCTCTAAGAATAATTTGGCCATCATACTTTTGGTATTCGCTATGTACACTTGGAAATAAAAGGTGGTGGTTGTGATTAGCTGGCTCACATAGCATCACATTCTCATGTATAAAGACCTTTTGGATGGAAAAACTTGGCCCCCTTTATCAGAGCTGTTTAATATTGTTAATCTGTGCAGGCAGACAGAGAAAAAGGAGCTGGAAAATCTTTCTTCTGCTTTTATTGTCTCTGAACTGGCATTCTCAATATATTTCTACAGCATCCAGCGTCATACATCACATGTCTTCCTCAGGCTTTCTTGGGTTTCTACATCCATTTTTATATAACGTTTTGCTCTTTTCAGTCTTGCTTTTATATTTTTACAAGTTAAATCCTTGTACCAAGATGGCTTACCTTTGGGTGGGACAATTAAAGGGTTCTCTGGGAGCAATCAATACGTTGTGCAATTCTGATTTGGAGATGGGGTGTCTGACTTAGCTAAAGCATCAGTTTGCAGATTAATTTCAGTGATTAGAGTACGTATAGAAACTTTGTGTTTAAGAACCAGGTGTGAGAGGAGGTCCAGTAGAGATAAATACATGATTCAATGGATAAGTGTAAGAGGTATCTGGATTAAACCCTTTTTTGTTTTTCTTTATTGCTTGTAGAAATTTTTTAGTGAGAATGAGGCAGTGAGTAAAGAATACATCTAATGTGGCTAAGGGAGTGGGTATGGGAGTAAGGGAGGGTATGATGGGTATGTCCTCTTGAAGGAGTCATTTGAAATACAGCCATCAGACAGCCTTAGTTCAGACAGTCAATTTATAACATACTTTTGGAGCAGATAATATAAAACACCTAAATGGAAATCTCATGAAGCTGTAGTAACAATTAAAGTAGGTGATACAATAAGGTACTTAACAACACAGTCAGGGGTAAATGAGTGTCATCAGCAGTTCTAATTCCATTTTGCTGGCAAAGAAACTAAAGTCCAAGCAGCTGGCTTGAAATAGACCTTTATGCTACTGCAGGTTTTCCATGTTTTCTCACCATCCTCATATATTTTCTTGGGTGTGTAGTCTGATGGGGAGAATCTTCTGTCAGAGTATGAAGGGTTTCTTTTTGGATTTTATTGTGCTTTGATTCTGAGAAATGCATCCAATTTAATAAATTTCAACACATTTTAAGCTTCTCTGAAGCATCCTTGTTCCTAGTGTCTTTGGAGGTCAGATCCAAACTGGGTTGTACAAGGAAACTTCATTTTGTTAGAACATATCTCTGTCTTCATAGTTGCTTCCTCACAGATCAGATACCATCCTATCCCAGAATCATCTCCTAATTCCATTTTCTGTCTTGGAAGCTTGGGTCAATTTTTGTTTCTGTTCTTAAGGAACAATCACCAAGTGGTAGAAATCCATTATAAATGTAGAGTGGTCAGTTTTGGAAGAAATAGGAGGGCTTATGGTGACACAGACCTAAGACTCTGGTATATCCCGTGCTAGCCCATCCATCCTCTCCTAGAGCAAGTAACAGAAGAGAACACTGCAGAGTTAGAGGAGGTAAGTTTGGTGGGACAGGACCTAGGAGGATGAAGCCTGTGCTTAGGATTCTTAGAGAATTTTCCTAACCTTGTTAAAGCCAACAGTTATCCCCTGTTTCTCTCTTGTTCACCCTCCCAATCTTATCATCTAATCTTTTGATTAAGATTTCTGGAAAAAATGGATCTTTGATACGTCCTCTTCAGGGAAACAGGCGGAGGATAATGAGAAGTAGCCTGTAAATGGGGGAAGAAGGGGGAATGTCTGCATGGTCTTAGGAACTCCCTTGATAATGAAAGCAAGTCTCCAAATTTCAGTGGTCTGCCTAGTGTGCTGGCCTGCAAAACCATTACATTTTTCTCAATTGATTTTGCTATTATTTAGTTAGGATAGTACTTTGATAATTGACTACTACAACCAAAAATGTCTTGAATTTTGACTGAATAATAAGCCCCTCAATGAGGCCAGACTTCGTTTTCAGAAAATTGCTATTAATATTAACTTTGAGAAAAAATCCTTTACGGTAACTTTCTATCATATTTTATATTCTATTAAACCTGTTCTCAATTACTAATACCTACCTACTTGGAAATGGACTCTACAAGGCTCTGCCCTCTGCTGTTCATTCAGTGTCATTTGTAGCCCTAATAGAATGGATGAGAGTAGTTTCCCCAGGCAACAGGAGGCTTTATAAATACAAGCTGGTGTTTCCCCAGGTATTCACTTTCCTCCTAGACCACCAATGTTTTTTTTTTCCTCTGGCTTATACCTGAAGTTTTAAATGCTACTCTTTTTGCTCCTAAGAAGCAGTACAAAATATACAGCTTTACTGGCCAGGGATCTACCTTAAAGGTTTCTGTGTGGCTCCTTTTGCTTCACTGGTAGTGTATAACATGGTTTTTACTCCATGGTGGATTCATAAAATACATGGGATTTAAGTGGAGATTCTCATAGTTCTAGGATAGTCATATCTCCTTTCAACCAGACTAGGATGAAATGCAAGATGTGATTTTGTCATCACTAAAAATATGCCTTTTGGCTATTTTTTGCTTAAAAAAAAAAGAAAGAAAATGAAAGAAGAAGCAACTTAAAAATCATAGAAAAAAACCTGTGATACTTTGAAAGATTGCCTTAGATAAGGGCTAAACAGAACCAGTGTTTCTCGATTTCTGATGTTACTGGAATGAAAAGCTACTTTAGGTAGAAATTTAGGGAAAATCAACAGACCTACATGAAGGCTGTGTTTTCAGCTATACATCCTGAAGTGGGTGATGTGTGGATTTAATTCCCCATCAGTAGAAGGGAAGTGACATTTTTCACTTTCTTTCCCATTTAAATAGTTCATAATAATCAGTATGTATTGAATATATAAGTGACCAAATCTTTTTAAAAAATAAGATTAGCACATTTTTCTCTCTAGTTTCAGATATACGTCTATGCAAGAACTGAAATTATTAGCACCATTTTGAAAATATTACACTGAGCTCTTTTTTTCCCTTTTCCTTTTCCTTTCTTGCCAGCAGAAAAACACCCTTTAATACTCAACATCTAACCTTTAAGATGAGTGCATTTTGAGACTTTTTTTCCCCCTACATTACATGCTTGAGTTGCTTCTTAACATTGTGAGATTTACAACAGGTTTTCTTTAAATATTTCATATTCTCTCACATATAGTCATGCAGTGTTACATATTTCACAAAATATTTTCTTGAAAATTTAAGAATAACATAGAACTTATATAACCAGAACTAATATATAATGTTTATGGTGTTTTAATATAGTAATTATGAATAGATAAAAAGTAGAAAGGAAGTTACTAAATGCATAACATGTACCACATTTTAAAATGTTTTCTCTTTAACATAAATTCTTTCATTGAACATGAAAAAAAAAAATCTTAATTAACCCTAAAATATGAGGTCCCAAGAAGTTAAATATTTCGCTCAAGGGAACCAAATTTTGGGGTCTAATCCATTACTCCAGACACCAATCCACTAACTGAACATTTTTTTTTTACCAGAATATGGGATTATTCTAGAGAAAATCATGTTTTACTGTAAAGAATATGATCTGATAAGCTATGATCTAGTTAATTAATTGTATAACTTTCTAAATTATGGATTATTTTGTTTAAATTCCTGCTCTTGTCACTTAATTTTTAATGCTGAAATGGGACTAGTGTACTTAGCTTTTTTGCCAGCTCTCTCACTGGATGTAGATTTAAGTTTTCAGCCCATGAATATATCAATATGTATCAAAGAGGTGTTTGTAACATGAACCAATAAAATTTTTAAATGCTATTTAAACTTTTAAGTAACTCGTTTGGTACACTGAGATGAAATACCTTTGAATGACTTTGCTTTCTATTACAAAACAGTTTTAAAAAGAAGAAAAGTATTCTATAGATGTTTATTATATCATTGCTGCTGCTAAGTCACTTCAGTCGTGTCCAACTCTGTGTGACCCCATAGACGGCAGCGCACCTGGCTCCCCCGTCCCTAGGATTCTCCAGGCAAGAACACTGGAGTGGGTTGCCATTTCCTTCTCCAATGCATGAAAGTGGAAAGTGAAAATGAAGTTGCTCAGTAGTGTCCAACTCCTGGAACTATGCAAAACAAGATAAACGAATAGAACAGGATTTGGGTAAAACCAAGCATTTTAATAGGTATTGAAGAAATAAAGGAAAATAAAGGAATCCAATTTAACTGAAAAACTAAAACATAACTATATATTGTTAAAAGTTTAGTTTAATATAAATTAAATACCATCATATATAATATAAGTTGTAAATAAGGAAAAAAATTATAGTTAAGGTCTTTAAATGGTTATTTGTGTGTGTATATGTGTATGTGTGTGTGTTTTGTTCATGTGTATCATACCCAGGTCCGTAAAAATAGGTAACAAAAGTAAGCATCTTGATAAAGAATGTACAAATATAAGGTCATAGTCATATAAAGAATTAAGTATCAAGAGCAGAGGGAATATGAATAAATACATTTGATTCTCCTTATTCGTGGTAGTCATGTTCTATAAAGTTGCCTATAACACTGAATTAGTAAATGCTAAACCGCTGCTCCTCGGGGGAATCAAGCATTAAGTCAGTGCAGCCCTGTGGTTGCAACATTTTTATCAACCAATCAACAGATCAATATGTAACCTTGTTTTATGTGTGTTTCTGTTTAAAGACTTCTTATTTACTATATATCGTTGATTGTTAACAGTGAACTCACAGACGACAGCACCATAGCTCTCCCCTGAACAAAGCTTATCTAGCGCATGCATTTTCTCTATAAGGCTCTTCACAGCGTTTTTGCACTTAAAATCACTAGACAACACTATGCTGCAATGCTTAGGAGCCATTTAAAATAACAGAATCACCAACAAAATGCACAAAACTGTAAACACGTGGCACTAAGGAGACAATGGAAAAGACCTTTTGAGCACTGACACCACAAGCAGTTGCCTTGTTCCGTTTTAGCTGGGAACGTGGACATCAGGTGATCCATGGTTTTTACTGCTCTGTGCCAGGAGTCTTGATTTTTGAGTGGCAAATGTCTAGTTTCTCTATAAAGAGAAGCCGAAAGGGGATAACCCTATGTTCAATAATTAATGTTTCAGTATTTTGTTTTATTTGGAAATGATCTAGATATTTGATGAATAGTCATCATTTGCCTTCTCTCAGAACAGACAGTTCTTGACTTATGGTGGGTTAAGATTTTTAAACTTTATGACAGTACAAAAGAGAATCACTTTCAGAAGAAACCATATGTCGAATTTGAATTTTGATCTTTTGTTCAGGCTAGCATATGTGGTACTATACTTTTTCTTGTTGCTGAGCAGTAGCAGTGAACCATAGCCCCCAGTCCCCAGCCAGCCATGCAGTCCTGAGGGTCAACAAGCCAATACACTTACAACCATTCTGTACCTACACAACTGTTTATTTTTCACTTTCAGTATGCTATTCAGTAAATTACATGAGATAGTCAACTCTTTATTATAAAATAAGATTTGTAGATGATTTCACCCAGTTATAGGCAAGTGTTCTGAACGCATTTAAGATAGTCTAAGCTAAACTATGTTGTTTGGAAGGTTAGGGGTATTAAATGCATTTTTTTAAATTTTCAGCTTTCAATGGGTTATTTGAACATTGCCCCATCTTAAGACAGGAAGATCTATAGCATTAAGGTTTCAAGTGACCAAAAAATATTTTGTAAACTTATAAGTTGACATGCCATAAAGCATAATTATTGTTGAAAGTTCATTTATAAACTTTTATCTTACATCCACTTAATTTACTTATTTTTAGCAATTATGTTCAGATTACTCATGAAAATTTCACAGGGTATTTAACAGTGACCATGATCTTATTTTTCTGCTGGTAAATTCTATAACAGAAATAACATGAGCTTATTTGAATGTTAGTAAATCAAGGTAAATAAAAGTAGTATGTTTAATGATGATAATACTAAAAACATGCCTGTTTCAATCAAACCAACAAACTTAAACTAGCTTTCATTTACTGATGATTATCCTAGATCATATAAACTTGAAAAACATTTTAGTTAGAGTCTATTATATTTCTCAGAGTATACTTGATTTTATAAACAATTGTATGTCTTTGAGACATTAAATAGAAATATTTACAAATTATATTTGGCAATATCATCTGAAAGTATAAAAATATCACAGATCTATAACATACATGTGCTAAGTCACTTCAGTCATTTCCAACTGTTTGTGACCCTATGGACTGTAGCCTGCTAGGCTCTTCTCTCCATGGGGTTCTCCAGGCAAGAATACTGGAGTGGATTGCTGTGGCCTCCTCCAGGGGATCTTTCTGACCCAGGGATCAAATTGCCATCTTTCTGTCTCCTGCACTGGCAGGTGGGTTCTTTACCACTAGCACACCTGGGAAGCCCATAACATGCATACGCAGATGCATATAAACTTACAAACTCACAGATCTTACAGCTTTTGTTTTAAAATTTTAGCAATGAGACAATTAAAATAATGCAAAACTTACTAGCTTATAAAAGAACAGTTGAATCCAAATTATGTTTGTGGCATGTAAAGTAAGTTATCTACTAAGGTGGCTATGGCTTTTACTAATATTTATGGGAAAGACTTTTTAAGAATTTCCTCATTGGGAAACTCCCTGATGCTGGGAAAGAATGAGAGCAGAAAGAGAAGAGGGCATCAAAGGATGAGGTGGCTATATGGCGTAACTGATGCAATGGACATGAACTTGGGCAAACTTCGGAAGACGGTGAGGGAGAGGGAGGTCTGGCATGATACAGTCTGTGGGGTCACAAAGAGTCAGAAGACATGACTGGGTGACTAAACAACAACAATTTCCAAACAGCTTCTTCCTTTCCTTTTTTTTTTTTTTCTAATAAAAATTACCTTCCTGAAGTTCGCATTTCAAGAGATGGCTCTGGTTTCCTAGAGAAGACCAGGCAGAACATTTATATCTCAGAGGTACAGAGAAAGGTTTTAAGTTTCTCAGAAAAGGGATTTTGTTTCCTAAATCCAGATTTTTAATAATATCTGTAAACCTTCCAGAAGAATGCGAGAGGTTTGGGGGTTGGTAAAAAGGATCAGTGGGCTTTGAATCTTTTCTATAGTCACATTTCTGTTCTAATAAGAGTAGATTTATAAGACAAATACAAATAAAACTTTTCAATTTCTCATAGAGTTGGGTTGTAACCTGGATGGTATCCAGAAACTGACCTAGCCATCCAACTACATTATCCTCAGTTTGCTTCTTTATATCAGGAAGAAGATCCTCAGCTAAGATGAACATCAAAAGATTCCTATGTTCTAGATTTAGAATTAGGTGTCTTTGGAATGTTTGAGCAAATCCTTCCACAAAGGCTTTAGAATGCTTTTCTTTCCCTGTGGATACATTGTTTCACTTTAGCTTGGGGAAGAAGGCCTGAAAGGAAAGTTCCTATATGGCTCTGAATATCAACTTCCAATTTGGCCAACTTCTGACCATAAGGCCACTTACCAAAAAAAAAAAAAAAAGACAACTCACTCCACTACTCTTGCCTGGGAAATCCCATGGACAGAGAAGCCTTGCAGGCTGTATCGTCCATGGAGGCAACATTCGGGAGAACCCTCGCCACAGACAGAGTGCAGCCCACATTTCTGTCTGGCCATATCAGGGGGGCTCCCAGACTGCCCATTGCCAAGTCAAATTCTCTGGACACAAAATGAAAGAAACAAACACCAATAGGTATCCTTGGAAGAGATGGGACCAGTAATCCATGTGTTTTTTGTTGCTGCTGTTGTTTGTTTTTTCCTGATAACCTGATCTTAGAAAGGAAGAAACTACATGAAATTTTACCTTCCTATCTTGACCAGGCACCAAAGAGAGCTCTGGGAGAGCTGACTTTGGAAAGAATTCTCACCCCTTGCCAGCTTCTTCTTGTCAGCTTCCCCAGGAGCCCATCTATGTTCTAGAATGAGTGTGGTGTCCCAGGAGGTCTTATCGTGGTCATCAGAAACTATAGAGGAAGGAATAATAATTTTCTCTCTACCCTTTTAGTGATGTCTGCCCAAGACCCCTTTTTCCTCTTGGGTGCCTCATAAGTAGATAAGCTTAGCAAAAATGGTTGAAAGTTTGCTGTTGTAGTCACTGTCTTTCAAGATTATCTTTGGTAAAGTGACCTGCTTGTTCAGCCTTAAAACAAAATTTTATTGAGGTATAGTCAGTTAACAGTGTTGTGTCAATTTCAGGTGAACAACTGAGGGACTCAGTCATACATACACATATATCCATTCTGCCCCAACCCCAGTACAAAATAAAAAGTTCAAAGAAAACAAACTTTTATTCACCAGAAGCCTCACCCTGGACCCAGTCTGACTTCAACCAGCCCCAGTCTGGTTTTTAAGTCAGACTCAGTCCAGCTCCCTCAGTTCTGAACCCTGTGTGGAAAAGGAATTGCTCAGATAAAGCCTGAAAGCTCATAATGCAAAAGCAGCCATAAGAAATCAATAAAAAAGAGGAGAAAGAGGAAGAAGAGGGCGGTATTTGAACCCTTCTCCTGTCACATGTCAACTGTTTAACCTTGAGAAGGTTACTATCTTAGGTTTAATATCTAAGTCTCACTTTCTTCATTTGTAAAATGAGATGATATCAACTCCCGGATAAGGCTGTGGTAACTGTTTTGAAGTGGCTGTAGTGAAAGTCTAGCACTGTAGTTGGTATGTAATAGGCTCTCAATAAGCAGCCTCGTTATTATTCTGCAGTGCACTTATCAAAACCCAGCCATTATTCACGGCTCATTCTGTGCCATCCACTCTCTGGTGCTTTCCTTACGCGTCTGCCCACGATGATAACTACAATGATAACTCTTTCCTCTGAATTCCATATCACTCCTTTTATTCTTTTGAAGCACTAACATATACTTCTGATGTAACAGAACCTTTTAGAAAGCAAAAAAAAAAAAAAAAAAAAAAAAAACTTC
>SJYV01032113.1:1481376-1511262 GCA_006410875.1 Neotragus pygmaeus | reverse complement strand
AAAAAAAAAAAAAAAAAAAAAAAAAGACAAACTTCTTTTTACCACATTTAACATACTATGCTCTCTTAAGATACACACACAAAACATTTAGTGTATTCATTTTTCAATTAAAAGGACTTCTCTGGTGATCCAGTAGATAAGACCTCACCTTCTAGGTCAGAGGGTACGGGTTCAATCCTTGGTTGGGGAAGCTAAGATCCAGGTGACTTGTGTCCAAAAAACCAAAACATAAAGCAGAAGCAATATTGTAACAAATACAATAGAGACTTTAAAAAGGGCCTGCATTAAAAAAAAGAAAAAAGAAAAACACACACAGCAACCTAAAGGAAAATAATTATATGAAATGAGAAAAGTCATGTCAGCAGAAACTAAGAAGGTGAATTCCAATCAAAGTAATGGTAGAAAAATATAGTTTAATTGTCACCTCTACAGTCCACGGGGTCGCAAAGAGTCGGACACAACTGAGCAACTGACTGAAAGTTTCAGCTTCTTCGGCAGAGTGACATCAAAGTGGCTTGCCCAGGGTTGCCAAGTAAATGACGAGGGCAAACACTAGGTCTATCTGACTTAGAGCTGAAGTTTGATCAGTAACTGCCCTTCAACTTGACAAGCCTTTGAGCTTGAGCATGTTACTAAACTCTTTAGGGCTGCAGGTTTCCATGTGTAAAAGCATTTCCCTCATGGGCTATTCGGAAGAGTCAGTTAGTCATTCTGTGTAAAAGTGTTTAAAAAAAAGCTGGGCTGGTAGGAACAACTTTAAATTTTGTTGTTTTTTATTTTAATCATTGTTATTATTATTGCTATCATTAATAGTAGCAACAGCATAATTATTATTATTATAACACTATTATTAATACCAAAAAAGCAAAACAGGTGGTACAGGACATTTAAATGATTACTAAGACAGTGAAACAGGGAAACAGAGCAATGAGGAAGTTATTCCCAATTCAAATTGCTCTGATATATCCATTACTTCAGGAAGAGCATTTCAGTTTATATCTACTCTGATTTCAACAATTCCCTTCTTTTCCCTATTTTAGGAGAAAAGATGACAGGCGCGTATTCAGAGTTTTCGTAGCTAACTATATCTAGTTTGAAATTAGGTGTGTTTTAAAAATTAAATTTATTTTTATAGCTACCTTCTATTCATCAGAAATAATTCTTCTTTTATGTTTAAGTCTATTATTATTAACTTTTATGTGTACTTAAAAAACAAAAAAATATCATAAGTACTTATTCAAGATAAGTAAACATGGTAAGAAATAATGCTTATGCTCTGATACAGAGAATAGTCATTGGGAAGGTAGTGATGGAAATATGGTTGGGGAAGATTGCTGTGTAAGAAGCTGGCAATGGACTTCCTTGGTGGTCAAGTGGTGAAGACTCCATGTTCCCAATGCAGGGGCCTGAGTCTGATCCTTGATCAGGAACCTAGATTCCCACATGCCACAGCTAAAGATCCCATGCTACAACTGAGACCCGGCACAGCCAAATAAATAAATTTTAAAAAATTAAAAAGAAGCTGGCAAGAAACAAAACAAACAAAAAAAATGAAGTGAGCAAACTCCACAGTGGTACCACTATGACCAGAACAGAAGGTTTATGGAAAGAATTAATGGAATATAAGGCTGAGGAAGCTTTCCTTTTTCTCATTTCACCACAAAGTGATAAACTGTGGGTCAGGGAGGCAGCACTGGTCTATAGACAATTATTGGTGAACTTTGATTCTAAACCACAGCATTCAGGCCAGGACTATTAGGAGCCACTTCTTTTGTAGTTTACATTCAGGAAGCCATTTTGGAATAACCAGTATGATTCAGGCTTTTCACTTTAGGAAACTAACTTCTGGCATCCTTATTACTAAATCTTAAAAGCTTAACCAATTGCTTGGGACATTATTGGTACTCACTATATAAGTTTCCAAATGAGTGAGTGAATTCTGTCCACTGAGTGTCCTTTACTGAGTTCGTTTTACATTTGTGTGAGTACATCCAAAAACTTTGATGGGATTGGCATAGAGAGAATAAGTGAATTAACTGAAATGTAGTAGATATGTGAGCTTTAGTGAGGTTACCAGTCTCACTATAGAAGTGTTTTGGAGACCCACTGCTTTCAGGTACCACAAACTGTGATATTAAATTGATTCAAGAGCCCCAAAGTGCATGCAGATGTCCCTCTTGAGATAAGGATATGAGTATAGGGGCTTCAGAAAAGAAATGTTACTAACCATTCAGTTTCCTTAAAGGATCCATTCAGGACCTTTTTTTAAATTAATTTTTTATTGAAGTGTAGTTGCTTTACAATGTTGTGCTGGTTTCTATTGTATGACCCAGTAATCCCACTCCTCTATATATACCCCAAAAAAACCATAATTCAAAAAGATACATGCACCTGAATGTTCATAGCAGCACTGTTTACATTAAACATCCATCAACAGAAGAATAGATAAAGAAAATGTGATAAATTTATACAGCACTGCTACTGCTAAGTCACTTCAGTCTTGTCCAACTCTGTGCGACCCCAAAGATGGCAGGCAGCCCACCAGGCTCCTCACCCCTGGGATTCTCCAGGCAAGAACACTGGAGTGGGCTGCCATTTCCTTCTCTGATGCATGAAAGTGAAAAGTGAAAGTGAAGTCACTCAGTCGTGTCTGACTCTTAGCAGCTCCATGGACTGCAGCCTACCAGGCTCCTCTATCCATGGGATTTTCCAGGCAAGAGTAATATGACTAATTCAGTTGTATTTGTCAGGAGTCTTCATAGATTGCTAGCATTGGGGTGGAAAAACTCATTGCAAAACAATGAGTTCCAACTGTTTTGTCAAACAAAACCCCTCTGACTAATATTTTGAAGACATATCTATATGATATGCAGGATTTTACCTCTAATTACCCATAAGCTCTGTATTATGAGATTGCTTTAGAGAGCCATTTTAGTTTTTTATGTATATGAAACAGATTGAGAATTTTCCCAAAATGTAGAGATATTTCAGACCAAATGTTGAAATTCAATAACAACAACAGTAATAATAAATTCTGGAACTTAATAGTAGCTAACATTTGGAGATCACTTAATATCATGGGTTGACTCTAGCTAAGGATACATACATTATCCCATTTGATTCCCACAATGCTCCATGGGACATCCAGACTCATAACTTCTGTACTCCCTAAACCTTTTGTTCACCACCCGGCTCTACCTGCATATTGTTTTTCAGCTACTCTCTCCCGGCTAAGCTGGATAAACATTGAAAGGGCAGTTTTTTCACAGTATAATTCAAGGCATCTTTGTTTAATATAAAACAAAAAGGCCCAAATTTGTTTACTGTATCATGTCAGTATCAGAGTTCAAGCTGATATTATACTTTATGAATGACAGCTTTCTGAGTAAAGTAACACTTAGTGAATGTATTGGTCAGACATTCTAGGGGAAAAACAGATATTATACATAACATTTTTGTTGTACTAGACTCTTAGTCACAAGTTCTTTAACACGAGGGCCATCATAAATTATTTACCTGGTTCAAATATGATAGAATTATTTATTTTCAAATTTATCAATTCCAGATCATGAATTCCAAATTGCTGTTTTGTATCCTTGAAGGCCACCTTAAGTGATAAAGAAATTCCCCTGACCTTGGAGTGACTCCAAGAGACAATTCAAAGGCAAGATACAGCAGCCTTCAAAAAAGCTCAACATAAATTTGAATGTGCTCTTAAGAGAGGGCAGCTGTCACCATGGTGATTTTATTCTTTCCTAGACTGAGTTCAAAATGAAAAGGGAGGTGTTTTCAAAGTAAAGATGCTGAAATAAGTGAACTAAAGATTTGGATATAATTTTTATCACCCTGAAATATAGTGCTTAGTTTGAAGTTTGGAGCCTATATATGGATTTGTATACTCAAGATAATGATTGTTAAGTAGGCTGAGAGATCATCTTTCTATTGTCAAAATATTTATAGATAATTACAGTTATCTTTATCATTATCAATATTCTGCTAAAACGCATTATATTCTCAGTGATGTCTCAACTAATATTATTGAATGTTTGCTATTCCTGTGCAGTACACAGAGTGTTGTGCATGCTTTATTTCATTTAATCTATGAGAGAGATAGTATAATCATTCCCATTTTAAAGATGCAAAAACTAAGGCAAAGGAGACAAAAGCTTTGAAGTTCTTTTAAATGTTTATTTGGATTTGATTTTAATTTTTTCAGTGCCATAGTTTTTTAAAAAGTCAGGTTAAAAAGCCCCATCCTCATGAAGCATGCATGCCAGTGGTTTGTGTATGTCACACAGTAAGTGCCAGATGTAAGAGTCAAACTCAGATTCAAATACAAAAACGCTATTGTAAATAACTCGAGTCAGAATATCAAAGCATACATAAATATTATAGGATGTTGAAAGTCTTGCTTAAGATTAGCCATACCTACAGGTCAGATTTGGGACAATACAGGAAGGAAAACCTTTGAAACAATTCTGAGGGGCTCACAGCTATTTTTGTGCTCCATTATCAGAATTTCAGGGATACGTCACCAAAGATATAACTTTTTTCCTATCCTCTGTTACCCAGAAGCCTCTTTGGACTTCTGGAAATTCCTGTCAACTACATTGGAAGAACGATTCTCTTCCAGTTGGGAAGGGCCTTCTCTTAAACTGAGCATGTGAAGCGGAGATTTATCAAACTCAACCTGGCTACCATTGTGGTGACAGATGTCCCAGCTCAAACTCCCTCAGACAATCCTGGAGTGGCTCTTTGCAGTTCTACATGTGCCAACAGTCGTTTTCAAACACTGCATTTTTTTTTTTTTTTTTTTTTTGCTCATGTTCTCCTTGCTTTTCATGTGAACTTCATCAGGTAGCTCTTTCCCCTGTATATGTGATTTCTGACTTTTATAGCTGGGGAGAGCAATTCTTTCCTTTTAGATCACTGGAAGTCTGACAAGTTGAATATCTTGGTGAATGTTTATCAGTATTTGGGAGTACTGACCCTCTTGCTCCGAGACCAGAGGTCCTAGTGTTGTTCACCTCCTAGCCCCAAAGCAAAAGAACCTTCCTTTGTCTCTTTTTCAAATACTTTGGAGAATTCCTCACCAGTAACTTCATTTCCCTGGAGGAAATGCATGAGAGCCAGCTGCTAAGTGCCGGTGTTTGCATGCACCTGTTTGTTTATTTTCTAAAATGTAATTGGGAATATGCCTAGAAACCTGAGTCTGTTCTGTAGTACACTCAAACCAGATTTAGTGCACAGAAGACAACCACAGCCTTGTATTTTGCATCTTGCACAACAATACAACTATTGTGTGCACAGATCTCTAGTTGGCGTTTTGCAAAGACATGATGATCAGTGATGCCTGCAACACAAACTTCTCATGGGTGACCAAGATATTGAAAATTAACCAGGAACATTCATGGAAAACACCACACAGTAATCATAACTCCTTGTCATGGACTACAAAACTCTTTATCAATGGGTTTTAATGCTGGCTGCATTTTAATATAATTTAGGAAATTTTAAAACACACACGTACACATATACAGATTCTGGACTCTACCTGTAGTGAATGTGATTTAGTTCACCTGGGGTGGGGCCCATATATCCATATTTTGCAAAAAACTAATTAAATAATATTATGTAGTTGGCGCTGGGAATTGTAATGCCTACCTTTCCAACCTTTCCTCTGGGTACTTCTCTCAGGTCTTTGGTCTCTTTTCCCTTCTACAGAAATGCTCTTTACCTAGATCTCTGCATAGCCATTCCTTTTGTACCATTTAGCTCTTAGCTCACAGACTCCCTTACTGGAATATATCATAAGCAGCACCTTCTGGGGTTGTGAAGTGCATTTCAAGAGAGGCTGTAAACTTGGATGTCGCCTTTCTTGATGATCAGCACTCTCTCCAGTCGCTCTCAAGTCAGCTACTTCAATTTTTTTTTGCTTTTCTGGGTTACTGACTGAGACCAATTTGTTTATTGTTCTGTGTTTTTAATTTTTTAATCTCCTGTCACTTAAAGGTAATAGTCAAGAGGGTAGAAACTTTCTCTGGCTTGTTCAGCCTTGTATTTCTGGTACCTAGAGTAGCAACTTGCATACAGTTGGTGCACAATAAACATTTGTTAAATGCATGTTCTGTGTGTGATACACAAAGCTGTAAAGCAGTAATATAAGGTAGTTGAAATTCATCAGGAAACTTGAATAGCCAAAGTAAGGTTCTGAATAGATTCAAATAAAGAGTGGGTGATCTCTAACAAGATGTTGGGAAGATGATCTTTGTGAGGGGAGCAATATCCCTTAAGAGCAGCCTTCCCTGGTGGCTCAGATGGTAAAGAATCTACCTGAAATGCTAGAGACTAGATTCGATCCCTGGGTCAGGCAGATCTCCAGAAGAAGGGAATGGCTACCTACTCCAATATTTTTGCCTGGAGAATCCCATTGACAGGGAGCCTGGCTGGCTATGGTCCATGGGGTCCCAAAGAGTCTGACACGACTGAGTGACTAATACTTTCACATTCAAGTCATGCTCAGAGTAGCACAAGCTAGTTATCTTGGCTGGGATGAATGCACTATGACTAAAATTAAGCCCATCTCATGATATAATGAAATCATTCAAAGTGAAAACAGTATTTGGAAATAGATCACAAATGGCATCTAAAGCAAATATCTCTAAATAATATGAACATGACTGTCATGGAGAAAATACGGTATTCCCCAACTCCCGTAAAAACTCAATTTCAATTAATATTCCCAAAAAACTAATCAGATAATAACAACAGTGACTATCATATATTCATTATATTGTTTTAACCCTCATAGTAAACTTATGAGGTGATTACCCTCCACAGCTTCCCATCAACTAAATGGAGATCAGAAATCAAGCAATCCCCTGAAGTCCCATCCCAAGTTAATGATTGAAATGCGATTTGAGCCTAGAATTGTGAACCCCAAAGCTACTGCATTCACCCAAAATACTGCACTGCTTGATTTGGATCCAGTGTCATCAGACACGATCCTCTGATTGTCTTTCATACTAATTACATCTCACCCGATCAGAATTTTAATAAAAAGTACAGAAAGTCTTCAAATTATAATTTCTTAGGAACTTTTAAGGTCCATCATTTGGAGCTTGAAATATGCCTTCACAAAGGAAGAATATTATGGATACTGCCCCAATCCCCAGGCCACAGAAGCCAAACATAATTCTGAATATCTTCTTGGACAAGAAGAAGAAAGTAATTTTATTTTACATGTTGTTTTACATCCTAATTTTAATTATGGCAATAGCATGTGACATTTAGAAACAGACAAAATAATTTGTCCATGTTTTAATATACTGTACAAATATTTGAGCAAAATAGGCTGCCAAAATGCCCATTCAGTTTTGGTCTATACTTAAATTGAATGCTGATACCTAGTAATGGTTTAATTAGAATAGGTGAAAAAGATGTATGGGTGATTTTGTACGGATATCAAAGGAGACAAGAGACTCTTTGAAATCATTTAGGTGAATCTTAATTGTTTTTACCATATGTGATTTCATTTCAAGCTTAATTTTTTTTCTTATGACAATATCATTCCTTTAAAGCATATTGATACAGGAATAGAATGATGGGGAAGTTTGAACAGGATCTGCAGGTCTAAGTCAGATGAAAATGCAAGTTTATTAGGTATTTTAGTGAGAGTCAGGAATTAAAGACAGAGGATGGGGATGCTGACTGTGGGGAGAAATTTGAAAGAAGAGGTACTGCTTGGATTAGGCCCTATCACCAAGCTGCTCTGAGCTTAAATCGCTTTACTTATTGTCCAAGCTCCAAAGTAGAGGGCTGGCAGTAAGACTGGAGCTGGGTGACGAGAGGGCTTAGAACTCAGCAGGCAAGGCTTGTCTGCAAGGCTTAGGTGGTACAGGGGAGAGGCTGTTCTCTTTAGTTATAGAGGATTGACAGATTATATAAAAAGATAATTCCTGTTGAATTCAAGTACCAGTACAAAAACAGTACCAGTTTCTGATAATCAGCCTCAATTGATATTGAGTGCACAGGTGGGCCTATTTCTCTTTTCGTTTTTTCTTTTTTAATGATTTATTACTGTCAGAGAAGAATGGTAATAAACCATTCCAGTGTATTTCCTTCAAAAAGTGGAGCTACTGCTGGTTTGTTTTTAAAACAAATAGTTAATTCAAAACTAACAGAATTCTCCTTTTTAAAAAAAGCTGGTAGTTGCTTATTTACTTCGTTTCAAAGGTTTTTTTTTTTTTTTAATTCAGTCTCCCTAGCAACAGAGACATCTGTCTCTATTCTCTTAGTCATTAAAGCCAAAGAAAGTAGCTGCTTCAAAAATAATAAAGGCAATTTCTATGAATTGGGTAACTGTTAATTGTTGCCAAGAAATCTTAGTGAGATAATGAGGCATGCAGCAATTGACAAAGATCTTTTCATTGATGTATGAGCTTCTAGCTAGCCCATGGTGGTTAGCTAATATATACAGTACCATCGATGAGGTATTGTGTGATTCACTATGTAACACAAATAGAGAAATGATCTTTACTCTTTCTAATTTCTTTCAGAAGTATGCCTTGCTGTGATTTTTCTGATTGCTTAGTAACTAATCATACCTTGGGATTCAAGGAAATATATTTGCCCATTATATTTCATGAAAGTAGAAAGGTTTGCAGCATTCACAATGGAGATCAATGCGACAAATAGTATAGTAGTTGTTGGTGGTGTTAAAACACAATATACTTCTTATTTGAGTTGTAGATTCTGCAAAACCATTTGAGTGAAAATACTTAAAATTGCACTCTATTCTAAAATGTATATTGGCATTTGTGCTAAAACTGTTTGCAGGTCGCTTATAATGAAACCCCAATCACCCTCTACAATAGCTTCACTAATAAACACAAAACAGTTTTTCAATGCTTTCTGCTTTCCCAGCAGCCAAGGAAGCAAATTATATTAAGTCAGTATTTTTTATTATTGGTCCTGTGTTTGGCACATGCCTGGATGTATGTGAAACTACTGTTAAATGGGTGATAACAGAAGGAGAAAACCAAACATATAAAATCAGATTTTTATAATTTTCTAAAATCAGGAAATATGCTTCTGATAACCAGATGTGGAATAGCTCATTGCATTGTTGGCCCCATAGGCCTATTTTAGTTTTTTTAAAGGAGGTAGGGAGGTGATTACAAAGAGGAAGTGTAAAAAAATGCTGAATCTAGTTTAAAAATTAAGGTGTTTATAAAATTTACATATGCATGGATAAATATCAAGGCAAATACTATGAATATTCAATGTATATCAATTTTAGCAGAAATTCAAATAAGAATTTTGCTTTTGTTACGGCATGTTGTAGTATACCTAGTATGGATAAAAAATAAAGGAACTAAAACATGTTTTGAACTCACAGTGACATTTGGTTCATGTCATAATCTAAGAATATGTACATTATACATCCTACAGGTAATTAAGGCACTGATGGTTAGAAATTAGATGAGATCTTGGAGTAAAAATATAGGCATAGTTAGGTAAATCTTTTTGGTGAAGAGATAATTTTTGAAGTATTTTCTTTTAAAAAATCCTCTCTCAATACAGATATTTCTAGTATATGCTTATGAATATAAATGAATAAAAGCCATTATCTTTTATAAATTACAATTTTTGTCTGCATAATTTTGCACTGTTAAGGTGACAAACTGTTAATTTCCTTTCAAGATGCCTCTAATAGAATGAAAGTAGAAGGAATTTTTCTAACAACTGAATAGAAATAGACTTGAATAGCTGTTGGTGACTTTTTATCGAAAGTTTAAAAAATTCAGTGTTGAGAAAATTTTGGCACTTGATGTAACATAGTCTGGAGGATCTCAAAGTTACTGTCCTGGCTTTGTTGATCAAGTTTTACCATATTGCCTATCAGCATGTCACTTAACAGCAGGTGCAGGACTTGAAATGAATATTGTCTCAAACAAGGGTCACATATGGAATTTGTCTCTTTCTCTAAATAATGGATTGGGGCTTATGGATGAAATGGCCCCACTGCTTGTTCTGAAATGGTATGTGAACTTAGAATTATGGTATGTGAACTAAGAATGGTATGTGAACTAAGAATTATTTTTACATTTCTAAATAATTGCAAAAATTTAAAGGAAAATATTTTGTAATGTGAAAATTATATAAATTAAAATGTCCGTGTTTAGAAATAAGATTTTATTGGAGTATAGCACACCCATTGACTTACATATGGTCTGTGGTTGCTTCATGCTACAGTGTCAGAGTTGAGAAGTTTATGACAAAGATGGTCTGGCCCAGAAAGACTGAAATACTATCTACCCCTCTCTGCAAAAGTTTTTTGACACTCACTTTGCATTTAGGTTATGGTGTCCGGAAGAATATTTTTAAATGTGACACATAACATTTTCAATAATTATTACATGCAGCTAACATGTAAAAAGAATCTTCTTGTGTCAGGGATTTGTGCTAAATACTTTGTGTGTCTGATTCCTTTGAATTTCTATAACAACTCTGTGAGGTAGACACTGGAATTTTTCCCATTTTAGAGATTAGAAAACACAAGATTTGTTTTCTTTATATAGGAAAAGATTTGCCGAAGATAACAAAAATAAAAGTAGTGAAGCTAAGGTCTACAGCTAGATTTGTTTGAGGGCAAAAACCCGTATTTTAACAACTGCAGTATCGTCGTTTCTGAGTATGAGCCCTTCCAAATCAAAGAGAAAAAGACAAATAGTTCACTAGAAAAGAAAATGAAATGAGTAGACATGTTCTCACAGAAGAAATACAAATGCCTTCTTTCCTACACAGCTATTAATTTGGGGGTGAAGACGAGAGGAATTACTGAAGTCTTTTCTTGTTTTCTGACTTGGAGTATTAGGTTTGGATTTCTTTCCCCCTCAAACTGGTAAATAATTCAGTGGGGTGTCCAGAGTTTCAGAAACATGGCCTTCAGCTCCCNTTGGTCCTGTGTTTGGCACATGCCTGGATGTATGTGAAACTACTGTTAAATGGGTGATAACAGAAGGAGAAAACCAAACATATAAAATCAGATTTTTATAATTTTCTAAAATCAGGAAATATGCTTCTGATAACCAGATGTGGAATAGCTCATTGCATTGTTGGCCCCATAGGCCTATTTTAGTTTTTTTAAAGGAGGTAGGGAGGTGATTACAAAGAGGAAGTGTAAAAAAATGCTGAATCTAGTTTAAAAATTAAGGTGTTTATAAAATTTACATATGCATGGATAAATATCAAGGCAAATACTATGAATATTCAATGTATATCAATTTTAGCAGAAATTCAAATAAGAATTTTGCTTTTGTTACGGCATGTTGTAGTATACCTAGTATGGATAAAAAATAAAGGAACTAAAACATGTTTTGAACTCACAGTGACATTTGGTTCATGTCATAATCTAAGAATATGTACATTATACATCCTACAGGTAATTAAGGCACTGATGGTTAGAAATTAGATGAGATCTTGGAGTAAAAATATAGGCATAGTTAGGTAAATCTTTTTGGTGAAGAGATAATTTTTGAAGTATTTTCTTTTAAAAAATCCTCTCTCAATACAGATATTTCTAGTATATGCTTATGAATATAAATGAATAAAAGCCATTATCTTTTATAAATTACAATTTTTGTCTGCATAATTTTGCACTGTTAAGGTGACAAACTGTTAATTTCCTTTCAAGATGCCTCTAATAGAATGAAAGTAGAAGGAATTTTTCTAACAACTGAATAGAAATAGACTTGAATAGCTGTTGGTGACTTTTTATCGAAAGTTTAAAAAATTCAGTGTTGAGAAAATTTTGGCACTTGATGTAACATAGTCTGGAGGATCTCAAAGTTACTGTCCTGGCTTTGTTGATCAAGTTTTACCATATTGCCTATCAGCATGTCACTTAACAGCAGGTGCAGGACTTGAAATGAATATTGTCTCAAACAAGGGTCACATATGGAATTTGTCTCTTTCTCTAAATAATGGATTGGGGCTTATGGATGAAATGGCCCCACTGCTTGTTCTAAAATGGTATGTGAACTTAGAATTATGGTATGTGAACTAAGAATGGTATGTGAACTAAGAATTATTTTTACATTTCTAAATAATTGCAAAAATTTAAAGGAAAATATTTTGTAATGTGAAAATTATATAAATTAAAATGTCCGTGTTTAGAAATAAGATTTTATTGGAGTATAGCACACCCATTGACTTACATATGGTCTGTGGTTGCTTCATGCTACAGTGTCAGAGTTGAGAAGTTTATGACAAAGATGGTCTGGCCCAGAAAGACTGAAATACTATCTACCCCTCTCTGCAAAAGTTTTTTGACACTCACTTTGCATTTAGGTTATGGTGTCAGGAAGAATATTTTTAAATGTGACACATAACATTTTCAATAATTATTACATGCAGCTAACATGTAAAAAGAATCTTCTTGTGTCAGGGATTTGTGCTAAATACTTTGTGTGTCTGATTCCTTTGAATTTCTATAACAACTCTGTGAGGTAGACACTGGAATTTTTCCCATTTTAGAGATTAGAAAACACAGGATTTGTTTTCTTTATATAGGAAAAGATTTGCCGAAGATAACAAAAATAAAAGTAGTGAAGCTAAGGTCTACAGCTAGATTTGTTTGAGGGCAAAAACCCGTATTTTAACAACTGCAGTATCGTCGTTTCTGAGTATGAGCCCTTCCAAATCAAAGAGAAAAAGACAAATAGTTCACTAGAAAAGAAAATGAAATGAGTAGACATGTTCTCACAGAAGAAATACAAATGCCTTCTTTCCTACACAGCTATTAATTTGGGGGTGAAGACGAGAGGAATTACTGAAGTCTTTTCTTGTTTTCTGACTTGGAGTATTAGGTTTGGATTTCTTTCCCCCTCAAACTGGTAAATAATTCAGTGGGGTGTCCAGAGTTTCAGAAACATGGCCTTCAGCTCCCTACCCAGGTGTTTCCACTGCCTAAAGCTTAATCATGCTAGCTAGAAAATATGGGAGAAGTAAATTCCTCTAGTGTATTCTCTATGAAAGAGAATTCACTGGAAGAAAAAAAAGTTGTTATGACAAGGAGAAAGAATGCTCCAGGAAGGTCTTGACTCAATTCTGTGGTGTTAGGAAAGCCATTTAACCTGAATTCACGTTAATAACCTAGGATTCCACAGACCCAAATGCTCATGGGGCGATTCTAAAGGTCTTATACCACTTCTTAACTTACTCCTTTTCTCTGACCCTGTGTTTTGTGCCAGATTGTCTTTTTTATGAGCTAGGATTCTAATTTGTAAGCATCCTTCCCTCGTGGCTTAGCTGGTTAAGAATCCACCTGCAATGCAGGAGACCTGGGTTCGATTCTTGGGTTGGGAAGATCTCCTGGAGAAAGGAAAGGCTACCCACTCCAGTATTCTGACTTGGACAGTTCCATAGACTGTATAGTCCATGGGGTTGCAAAGAGTTGGACACAACTGAGTGACTTTCATGTTCAGTTGAAGCAGAGAAGGAATTTACTGGAAGAAAGTCAGGTAGCTTGAAGAATCATAAGGAATCCAGGAGTGCAAAATTGAGAAAGGAGACACAAACAGATGATCTGGCAACAAGAGACACAGTATAGACGCGATTGAAGAGTTGGACTGAATGGGACATGCTTCTGAATGCTGCTACTTGGATCAACTTTGAATCTGTCCCTTCACCATTGTGTCTTTGATAAAAATTCACAATTACAAATAGGAAGAGTCAATGGCCCAAGTCTTAGATTGTGTTCATTATCTCATGCACCAGATGTAGGTAGGAAGGAGCATGTGGACTTCTTCAGCTTCCAGAGGGAGAGGAAGAAGTTTTGAATACTGTATAGACCAAATATAAGAGAATATCACTATATTTGGTGAAGGACTAAAATGAAAAGATGATTTTCATACAATAGTTCTTTGATGACTGAATTACCAGTTACCAGTTACTGAATTACTGAGTTACCAAAGTGCTGTGATATCTTTGGAAAGCACAGCCAAGAGATTGCTCACTGACCCAGTGGATGATGAGAAGCGCTCTCTGATATGTTCTCAAGAGAAGGGAATAGTGACACTGGAGCTGAGCTTCAGAGGGTGAATAAGAATGAGCACGTGGCAGGGAGGAGGCAGTGTGCTGTGGCAAGCTAATAGCACACTAGTAATTACAAAAATAAAAATGCTACTAATTTAATGGCATGTTTAAAGTTTTAAACATCATCCAAACTGAAGACTTCCTAGTTTATATATTACAGCTTTATTGGGGTACAATTGATGTGCAAACTGCACCTATGAGAGTGTACAAATTGAAGGGTTTTAACATAGGTATACTCTCAAGAAGCCATCATCACAATTAATTCCCATCACCTTAAAGCTTTTCTTGTGCCTCTTTGTAATCCACCCTACCCATTTCCAGGAAATGGAAAATCCCCCATTTCCAGGAAACCACTCTCACTGTATATGTTTAAATTTTCTAGAATTTTGTATGAATGGAATCAGTCAGTACAATGGGGTGTGTGGTGTCTGGTTTCCTTCATTCATTGGGAGGAGGTTCAGCCATGATGTTATGTGAATCAGTAACTTAAAACTTTTTCATTGCTCTTTATAATTCCAACCAAAGACATCAAACATGAGACTTCATCACTTGTCACTAAGTTTTTAGATACATTGATACAGTCCATTGAGAGTGAATCACAAAATTTCTTCAAAACAGATCATTTTGAAATGGTTCCATTAAAGATTGTGCTACTTGAATGGGTTGCCAGGAGAAGAGCTGGGTAAATTTACTACTGGTTGGTTTTCTTATCACTTTGAGTCAGGAAGCCAAATCTAATCAACAGGCTAGGACAGACTTTGTAAACCTCAGCTTCTATGATTTAAAATTAGGTTAAGTCTGTGTATTTCTAAGGAGGAAAATGAAATTTTCCTGCAAAATGAAATATTCTTGGAATGTACCAGTGAAGCTATGTTATTGAACCTATATATAGATTCAACAAACATTCATTGGGCTTCTAATATGTGCCAGGTACTGAGCTTCATCACAGAGATACAGAGATGATGAGAGCATGGTGCCCTGGAAGTTCTAATGTAATAGGGGTACAGGTTTCAAAAAGGTACATTATATGTATCATTTTTTTTCAAACTGCTGTTTACTGAGCATCTGTTATATGCCAGGTCTTAGCTGAACTTTGTGGAAATGGCCACCTCCCTTCAATCACAGAGCTTACTTTCTAGTAGAAGAGACAGATGATAGTAATTAAGCACATAAGTAAGCCATGTTGATATAGATTATGAGAAATTTTATGATGAAATTAATAGGATAATGAGGTAGCAATTTAGGAAAGCCATCTTACAGAAAGAAATCATTGGCAGCTTTGCTGAGGAGTAGTTGGGGCAAGAACATTCCAGGAGGCACAGAAACTCAGAAGCACAGAGACTGGCATGGGTTTTCTGATTAATGAAACACAACTGAAGAGAATTTGACAGGAGAAAGTGAAGTGGTTAAAAGTGCCTTGAAGTGAAGATAGAGCTGTAGGTGGGGGAAGATCCTGTGAGATTTTATCAGCCATATTTAAGAGCTTGGGGTTTTATTAAGTGAATCAGGGTGCCCCTGGAGGAATTTAAATGAGCGAGTATCTAACCTTTTCCCCCCACTATTGTTTAATTTTATTTAAAAAATGAGGTCAAAGTAACAATAAAATTAACAAATCAAATTCATACAATGAAATGAATAGATCTTAAGTGTGCAGATAGAATTTTGCAACAGTTGAGCGTAACTACTGTATAACCACCACCATCCAAAAGAAGATACAGAGTATTTCAGTTCCAAGAAACTTCTCTTGTGGTCCTTTCTGATTTACTTTAAAAAGATCAATGTTGAAAAAATTCACAGGGGTTTCACTTCCTTGTTGATATCTGATTTGCATTCTTAGTTCCCTCTCTTGAATCATAAGACTTATCAAGAATCACCATTCCCTTTTTTTTCTGGTCTCAGTTACTTTCTTACCACAGACCTTATGTTCTGATCTTTCTCTTTCAGACTTTCTCAGGTACTTTGTTTTCAAGGTTGCTGCCTTGTGAGATTTTGGTCTCTGCTCCACTTGTCCAAATTCTATAAGCCGTACAAGTCTCGGTGCACATCCTCGCATTTCATAAATCCCAAAGCCCATGATTAATTCATTCCAAACAGATCTGTGTTCTCTGAACACTAACAGTGTTTCTCAGCTACTCCACACTGAGTTTCTATTCATGGTATCTAGTCAAGGGGTAAAGAGACCTATATGGTAGTAATGAGAATTAATATACTCAATGATTTAGAAAAAATGATCATGATAATAATACAGAAAGGAGAGGCAGGTCAATTCTACCTCAATGAAGCCTTATAATTTTTAAAGGGAAAATCTTATGCAACATATATAGACCTGGCCCCAAACACCTTGCAGCATTAGTTTGGCAAAACTACTGAAATTATTTGGTTTTTTCCTTTATCTTGCACTGAGTTGTTTTTGTCTATGATCTACTCAGCCAGTCAGGAAGGCTTACACACTCCAGAGAACACCGGATGCCTTTCTGCCAGGTTCAGACTCACTGTCTGCTGCTTGTCATCCATCTAGATGCTAACTAATGCCTTTTTTTTTTTTTTTTGAGAAAGTCAAATGCTCAAGGAAATGGCTTGTCGATTGTGGGTGTTTGCTTGTGCTAGTCCTGTGGCCTATTGAGGTAATGAATCTGCAGGATTTGCTTATTTTAAAGATGATTTGATTGAATGTGTTATGTTTGGGTGGATGTGTTAAAAATTCAGGGTGTTATTTACATAGAATTGCAGAGAAAACAAGGGCAAGTGGGGCCTCAGCCAAGATTTTGTTCCTTATCCATACTGCCATCACGAATATTTAATTGGCGTCAAGGTAAATATTCAAAGGTTAATGTAACATTCTGTTAATGGATAAAGAAGGTGTGTGGTCCTTCCTGCCTTACTTTCCTCCTGGAATATAATTATCAACACAGGATGGTCAGATGTGGAAGCTTTGCATCATCTTTGGCATTCACCTGCGGGTAGCATACATAAGAAATGGCAATAGTTACGATCCATTTTGTGTATTTGTGCATTAGTCACAATCCATCGTTTGCATTTCCATGTGTTTAAGATCCAACATCAGTGAATTAGATAGTACTTTTTGGCAGCAAGACAACGATGCTAAAGATTTATATGTTTACTCCTAAGTAGAGTTGGATTTATTTCTAAAGCAAGCCCCATCTTTGACATTTATTGGGGGGATAAAAAGACCCATTCTTAAAGTTCTTTTTCATGGTATGTACTTTTCTTTTTCATGATTTTCAGATGACAAACTTAGAGAAATGCCTGGCATACTATAAGGGCTCAATAAGTATAGTCCAGGACTACTCCTATTTTCTTGCTTCTCCAGGTGATTACTTGTTTTGTCATGGAGAGTCTTCTTTGTGTGAATTATTTCTAATTTTTGTTCCTGTTGTGGCTGCAGTGATGATATTACTTATCATAGAAATAATCTCATGCCAATTTTTTTCTTTTTTCCCCTTTAAAAGTTATCTTAGTCATAGAATTCTATTCCAATAAAACCAATTATGCTAAAATATATTACTTTTACATGGTCATCATCTGGGAATTGAACATAGAGTTACCTTAGGCTATTATTTCTGCTCCAGTGCATTATTTTTGAAGCATTTAGCAAGAATCATGATAAATAACATTTAGAACTGAGAGTATTTGATCTGATGGACCCCATGACATTTAAGTACAAGTCCCACAAATGATGTGTTAACAGAAGAGAGTGGTTCTAATCAGATAATCACTTGTGTCTTTGCTTCTTGTTTCTAATTGGGCTTTTCCATGTATGTATTAATAATAAAACAGAGCTGCTTTTGGATGGTCAGGAAGTCTTACACTTCTTTAAAATTAATATTTATATTAATTGAAAAGCATCGAAATTTGAGATTTATGCTTGCTTACATGAGTGGGCCATTTACCCTGACAAAGCATCAGCCAGCTCCTCACCCATTGGTTATTCTAGCCTGGCTCTCATCTCTCTCAGAGAGGGTCCTCCCCATTGTTTCTGCCTGTTTTCTTATTAAAGAAGCTATTAACAGCTGTTAAATGCATATTAGAACCCAACTGAGACTTTATTTGAGATGAAAAGAGAAAACTTGAAAACATACTGAGAAAAAGAGAAACGCCTTAAGGAGGGAATGGTCAGTTTAGAAGCATGTCTAAAGCACATTGTTTCTTAGACTCAGTTTCCATGCCCTGGGAAAGTTATTCTATCCATAGATATGAAGCAAAGTGATGTGATGTTTGAAAACAACATTATGTTGATAAGTATGGCTTTTTCTGTTCTGAATCAGCTAAGTGGAGTCACTAGTGCTGCTGGCTCTCTAACCATGTCTATGTGGCTTTTCTGCATTAGCATGACATGAAAGTGAAAGTGTTACTTGCTCAGTTGTGTCTGATTCTTTGTGACCCCATGGACTGTAGCCCTCCAGGCTGCTCTGTCCATGGAATTCTCCGGGCAAGAATACTGGAGTAGGTTGCCATGTCCTTCTCCAGGGAATCTTCCCAATCCAGGGATTGAACCCAGGTCTCCTGCATTGCAGGCAGATTCTTTACTGTTTGAGCTACCCAGGAAGCCCAGAGCATCACATAGGAGCCTGTTGCAATAGATTCCTGGCCCATAGCAAGACTTCCCTACTGGCTCAGGTGGTAAAAAATCTGCCTGCAATTCAGGAGACCTGGGTTCAATTCCTGGGTCAGGAAGATCCCCTAGAGAAGGGAATGGCTACATACTCTAGTATTCTTGCCTGCGGAGTCTCGTGAGAAGAGCCTGGCAGGCTACAGTCCTTGGGGTCACAAAAAGTTGGACACAACTGAGAAACGAACACTAGTCAGGCCCCAGGGCCCAAGGATCTGCTTCTTCAGGCCTTTTCTAAAATGTCTGTGTGACAGATTCCATTGCCAAAAATATGCCTTTTCCCTTTATTAATACAAAATCTTTTAAGAGTGAAGAGTGTGGGATGTAGACCCTGACCAGTTGGCTTTGTACCTCCAGCTCTACCATCACTTGCTCCAGTTACCTGGCCTCTTTGTTAACTTTTGTGTGTGTGTGTATGGTATATGTGTGTATATGGGCTTCCCTGGCTTAGCTAGTAAAGAATCCACCTACAATGCAGGAGACCCTGGTTCGATTCCTTGGTCGGGAAGTTCTCCTGGAGAAGGGATAGGCTAGTCACTCCAGTATTCTTGGGCTTCCCTAGTGATTCAGAAGGTAAAGAATCCACCTTCAGTGCAGGAGATCTGGGTTTGATCCCTGGTCTGGGATCCTCTAGATCCCCTGGAGGAGGGCATGGCAACACATTCCAGTATTCTTGCCTGGAAAATCCCATGGACTGAGAAACCTGACAGGCTACAGTCTACAGGATCACAAAGAGTCAGACACAACTCTGACTGAACAACACCAATATTCGTCTGTGTGTATTTTGGCTGCATGAGGTCTTAGTTGCGTCATGTGAAATCTTTTGGTGCAGTGCCTAAACTCTCTAGTTGTGGTGCACAAGCTCAGTAGTTGTGCGGTGAGCTTAGTTGCTCTGCAGCATATGAGATTTTCGTTCCCTGACCAGGGATTGAATCCACATCCCCTGCACTGCAAGGTGGATTCTTAACCATTGGACCCCCAGGGAACTCCCTGTCCTCTCTGTTTCTTATTTGTAATATGAGAGGTACAAGAGTATGACCTCTTAGGGTTGTTGTGGGTCTTGGGTGAGACAGTCCCTCTATACCACTTTGTACAGTGCTTGGTAGGGCTTCCCTGGTGGCTCAGCAGGTAAAGGATCTGCCTACAGTGCAGGAGACCTGGGTTCAATCCCTGGGTTTTGAAGATCCACTGGAGAAAGGAATGGCTACCTACTCCAGAGCATTCTGTCCTGGAAAATTCTAGGGACTGTATAGTCTATGGGGTCGCAAAGAATCGGATATGACTGAGCGACTTTTACTTCTCTTCACAATGCTTGGGAAGTATCAAATGTGCTGCTAGGTGTTAATTGTGGCTGTTATTATACTAATATAGTTGTTATTGTTTTATTACAGAAGTAATAATGATTATATTTATGCCTGTGACAGATGTATAGCATAATCATACCAATAGAAACCTCATATACTTTTGAAGCATAGAAATGACTACCTCTGTAGCTCTCTCACAAAAGAAATTTTAAAAAAAGAGTAGAGGTGAATGGGCTTTCTGCACTGGGGCTCTTCATTTCAGCAGCTTTCAGGAGAGATGCTGTAGGTGATGACCTACCAAAAGCTGCCTCAAGGGCGGGTGACCAACTCAGGGTGAACCCTGCTGTCTTGTTCTTTGGCTGAACCGTATGGCATATTTCCCCACATTTCTTCACCCTCCAGTACCTTCACCTTTGCCAATGGTTGTGGCCAAAACCTGCATGCAGCCTTCTACCCCCTCACACCTGCATACTGAAGGTCTTCCATCCAGCCATTTAAAACATGCCCATCACATTTCCCCAGGTAAAGATGGCCTTGTGCTTTCTCTTATGTACATTTCCAGCCAAGTTCCCACACACTGGGTTTCTGGCAATTAGAGGGTTTTAATTACAGCTGTTAGACAGAGCGTCTGAGCGAATGACAGTGTTTGGCCTCTGGTTGTCTAGCAGAAACTGGAAAAGGGGCAGGCACAGAGATGGTGTGTGATTGGCTCCTGCTGTTTGGATTCCAGTGGTACCTGGGCATGAAGCGAGTAGGACACAGTGATACTGTGTCTCTTCTGATCTCAAGATACTCTCCGTTTTCACCTGGAGCACACTGTTCCCTGTTTCCAGTTACCATAAGTCAGTTGTAATGGCCTCCAAAATCACCATTTCTGTCCTTGCTGGTAGAGAGCTTTTACTTTTCTTGAGGCCACATTTTGGAAAACTGAGAGGGTCTTTCAAAATTATCTTGATAAATGCTTTGAAGACTCTGTTCCTGTTGTTTTAATAGAATATGTTCCTTTTTCTCCATGTAAGGAAAATATCTTTCTTTCTTGCTGTCTCCCTTGCTCCTGCCACATTCTCATAACATACATGGTGCCTGAGAATCAACTTCTCAGTTGTGGGGTGTTTTGTTTTGTTTTGTTTTGCTTTTTTTGGCAACAAAGTGAGTTTTCCTTTAAAATTATAAAATGCTTCCCTTGTATATCTGTTATAAACAGCAATCCAGAGAATTAATTCAGGCTATTTTCAGACCTATTTCAAACATTTTGATGATTCAGAATCTGAATCAGAGCAAATAACACGATCTAAATACTACAAGGTGACACAAATTCAACATGAAAAGGAAAGGATTAAAAAGGCAGTAATTACAGTTATTCATCTTTAATTAGTTTATATTGAGAAAAGTAATGCTGAAGTTCTGGAGACATATGTTTAAGTATCAGTTGCATCATTTTTTAAATATATGATCCTAGGAAAATAAAAATAACTGAAATTTATCGACCCTGTAACCAAACTACAGAGATTATCTCTCTTTGCTTAAAATTTTAGATAACCTTCAAAAATTTAATGTTAATGAATTCAGGATTTATATTATATTCTTCACAGTAATCATAATAGAATAATAGAATAATTATTCTACCTTAATTCTAGTAACTTTTTTGGCTTTGTTTGGTGTGTAGAAATAATATACGGTGTAATTCCTGCCTTCAAGGTGCCTCTGGTCTAATTCAAGGGAGAAGACTAACATAAAACTAATGTGGACTTGTTTATTTGCCTGTTCAGTAATTAATTATGGAATACCAACTATGTTCCAGACAGGATTATACTATTATTTATGTATGCCCAAACTGAGTCTTAAATAAGTAGTGAGTTTCACATAGTATCCCTTCCTGGGAGATTGTATTTTCCAAAGACAGAGGCAGGAGGGATATCCCCTATCCCACATTCTTTTCTGCAGTGTGGCCTTCCCACTCCTTCAGGAAAAAGTCAAGTCTATTTCCCATCCCCGGAATTAGGGAAGGTCTTAATGACTCACTTGTGGACTTCTGAGGCTGGGTCAGCAAAGGTCAGGTAGATTTCACCTGGATCTTTCACCTGGGACTTTTGGAAACTTGCACTCTTAGAACCCAGCTGCCATGCTGTGAGACCTCATGCCATGTGAAGTGGCCCTGTGTGGATGCTCTGACTTCAACTGTTAGGTCATTTGAATCCAAGAGTAAGACTTAAGTGAAGGTGATTTCAGACCCCAGACATCATGGAAAAAAGGCCATCCAACCCCAATGCCCTGTTCAAAATCTTTATCCAAAGAATATGATATTTTATACCACTAAATGTTGGTTCACTCTTGCTAACATTTTATGATAAAGTTTTGAGCAAAACAGAGATCAGTAAAAGAAATGCTATTTGTGTGACTCATAATAATAATCAACTGATAAAAGTTCCCATTTATTGCTTGCTGTGTGCCGCATTTTGTGACCTACTGTTTATATAACCCTCACCAGGACCCCAAGTTTGGCGCCATTGTGCTTCTGACTTTGTTGATGAGTGAACTATGCATTTACATAGTAAGTGAAATAATGCATTTACATAGTAAGTGAAGGAAGAGGACGTGGAGCTCCTATGCTTAACTGCTTGGGTAAATGATGTAACTAAGGGCTATATGGTTCAGTCTAGTTTTGGCATGTGAGTTCAGACAGTATCACTCTGAAGTGGGGTGGTTTTAGACTTTCTAAGGTTTAGTGGGGAGATAAATTTTATAATAAGCTTGGTCGGGTATGTGAGATTTAGATAAGCAGCACAGAAGAGGAGGGGCAGATATTGAATGTGGAAGCAAGCAAGGGAACAGAGAGAACTACGAAAAGAATTCATGAGTGTGTGGATGGAGAACAAACCAGTTAGAAGAAAAGCTGAGGAAGAGGATGGTGCAAGCTGTTGGATGGGGGAGGGTGTTGGATAGGCTTAGAGATCTCTGGGAAGAAAATGTCTGGATTAATACCTCATTGGAAGGTTATTCTAGCAACAATTTGATCACTGGACCAACCTGAGGGGAGTGGACAACTACTAGAAAAGTGAAGAGCTAAGCTGTTAGTTAGTTAGATTAAGAGGGTAATAGGCAGGTGGCACAGTGATAAAATGAAGGATAAATCTAGAGAAATCTCTAAGAAATACATGGCAGGGTTTAGTAATAGATTGAATATAGGGTTGAAAGAATCGGAAGTGCTGAAATGGTTTCTAGCCAATGAAGTCTCAAGTGTGATAAAAATCTCTTCCATCAAGTACTGCCAGAAATAATTACTGCTACAGAAGGCCAATAAAGTTATTAACATTAGAATTGCTAGACTTGGGTACTGAAAAAGTTGACAAAGCTTACACAATAATAATAGTGTAATATGTTATGATTTTATTGCCTTGTATCTGAAAGGTTTCACTTTTCTGTATTTGATAAACAACTATGATGTGTGATACTCATTATGACAATGAGTTAGGTCTGAGAAACAAATGGCTGTCCCATATCCCAAGAGTGTAAGTGAATTATCTAGAGCTTGAATTCCTAGCTCAGGATCCTATGATAGATAATGACTCATCATGGATCTAAGTCCTTTAACTCACAATCCTCTGCTATTTCTATTTATAAAACATTTTTTAATAGATCTTGAACTTGGATAGATAATTTTTTTTATTCTCAGAAGATGAGGAACACAAATATCCTTAGTAATCCATACATTTACAATATTATAGTTTCTGGCTTAGATGACCAGCCTTGCACATAAGCCCTCATTATGTATGTGAACTTGGATTACTGGGTAAGTGAAATTTTGAATAAGACTTGAGAAGGGTTCTTGAGCTCATTCTGTCCATGGATTGTATTCAGGGAATTAAAAAAGTTATAAATATCTAGTTTTCAAATTTTGTTTAATCAGAGCAGAAGCCTAGGAATCACTTTAGTTTCAACACTTTATTATTCTGTTGTGGTTGTTCAGTCACTAAAGTGAAAGAGAAGTCACTCAGTTGTGTCCAGCTCTTTGTGACCCCAAGGACTGTAGCNCAAATTTTGTTTAATCAGAGCAGAAGCCTAGGAATCACTTTAGTTTCAACACTTTATTATTCTGTTGTGGTTGTTCAGTCACTAAAGTGAAAGAGAAGTCACTCAGTTGTGTCCAGCTCTTTGTGACCCCAAGGACTGTAGCCTACTACACTCCTCCATCCATGGGATTTTCCAGGCAAGAGTACTGGAGTGGGTTGCCATTTCCTTCTCCAAAGGCACTTCCCAACTCAGGGATCGAACCTGGGTCTTCCGCGTTGTAGGCAGATGCTTTACCATCTGAGCCACCAGGGAATCCACTAAATGGTACCCAATTCTTTGCAACCCTATGGACTGCAGCACACCAGGATCCTCTATCCTTCATTATATTCCAGAGTTTATGTCCACTGAGTTGATGATGCTATGTAACCATCCCATCCTCTGCTGCCCCCTTCTCCTTTTGTCTTCAGTCTTTCTCAGCATCAGGGTTTTTTCCAATGAATCATCTCTTTGAATCAAGTGGCCAAAATGTTGGAACTTCTGCTTCAGCATCATTCCTTCCAACAAATATTCAGAGTTGATTTCATTTAGGATTGATTAGTTTGACCTCCTTGCAGTCCAATGGACTCTCAAGAGTCTTTTTTAGCACCACAGTTTGAAAGCATCAATTCTTCAGCACTCAGCCTTTTTTACAGTCCAACTCTTACACCTGTACCTGACTACTGGAAAAATCATGACTTTGACTATATGGACTTTTCTTGGAAAAGTGATATCTCTGTTTTTTAATAAACTGTCTAGTTTTGTTATAATTTTCCATCCAAGGAACAAGCATCTTCTAATTTCATGGCTGCAGTCACTCTCCGCAGTGATTTTGGAGCCCTAGAAAATAAAATCTGTCACTGCTTCCACTTTGTCACCTTCTATTTGCCTTGAATTGATGGGAGCCATTTATATGCTGTCGCATTTATTTTCCATGCAGTTATCTCTAGAATCCTTGCATTCTCCTTAATCATATTACTACTACCTTTGTTTACACTCTCTCCATATTTCTTGGAGTAATTCAACAGGCTTCTAATTTGTTGTTGTACTGTATTACTTCTACACTCTTAGGTCAACGACTCTTCATGCAAATCTGACCAGTTTGAACAATCAGTGGTTTCCTCAAGACTTATTATGACTTTTTCAAGCTCTTTGGCATATAAATCCCCTCAGAGTCCTGTCAACCTTCAGTTCCATCTCCTGTAGGTCTACCTCATACTTTGCTGCTAAGTCGCTTCAGTCGTGTCCGACTCTGTGCGACCCCATAGATGGCAGCCCACCAGGCTCCCCCATCCCTGGGATTCTCCAGGCAAGGATACTGGAGTGGGTTGCCATTTCCTTCTCCAATGCCTGAAAGTGAAAAGTGAAAGGGAAGTCGCTCAGTCGTGTCTGACTCTTAGCGACCTCATGGACTGCAGCCTACCAGGCTCCTCCATCCACGGGATTTTCCAGGCAAGAGCACAGGAGTGGGGTGCCATTGCCTTCTCCACCTCATACTTTACCCCACTGTAAAGGTAGGGTACTTTACCATACCCTCATACTTTACCCTATCTACTCTATTGACAGAATAATGGGTTTATTCACACACTTCTTTCCTCTGTATCATTGTACATTTTTCCTTTCCTGGAATCCTTTTCTCTATTGTATTCACTTGCAAATTGACATTTAATATTAACACCCTACTCATGTCAATTTCTCAAACATTCCATTTGCCTCCAGTGTGCCAGTATCAGTCCTTCTTGACTTTGTTTTGGGTGTGGACCCAAAAAAACGCCATTTTTCCTGAATTAGTCTGTATTGCAATTATTTATCTTCATACCTACTCTTCCTATTAAATTGTAAACTGGAGGAGATGTGTCATGACTGTTTGTCTCTGCATCATTTGACATTTTTACAGTACTGACCATACATACTGTTGACATTAAAAAAGGCAAAATTTTTTGGCAAAAAAAGATTTTTGGCTGGGAGAGGTCATTACTATTGTGCCACAACCCTGAATTTATCCAGCATGTGTTTTCATGAAGCACTGTGCCGAGTGCTCTCAGAACAAATTACACAGATCTGCTTCTTGACCTCAAAGAACTGATTTATAATTTAATACGTATATCAGGCATGAGGGCAAATATGGAAAGGACAGATAATAATTGAATTACCAACATTAAACAGATNTTTGGCTGGGAGAGGTCATTACTATTGTGCCACAACCCTGAATTTATCCAGCATGTGTTTTCATGAAGCACTGTGCCGAGTGCTCTCAGAAAAAATTACACAGATCTGCTTCTTGACCTCAAAGAACTGATTTATAATTTAATACGTATATCAGGCATGAGGGCAAATATGGAAAGGACAGATAATAATTGAATTACCAACATTAAACAGATATACAAATAGGTTAGATTAAATATTTACTTTGCATGTGTGTTACCTTGTAAAGGGTAATTGCATTTTAGCAGCTGGTGAGTGTATGGGAACCATTTGAGTTTTATGTTTAGACAATAGAATCCTATCATAATAATTACAATGTAAACTGAATTTTGATGCTTTTATGAGTGAAGATGGACGTTAATATCCCTATGAGGTTAATTTATAATATATTGGAAGAAGAAACCGTATACCTTGGATAAAATCCAAAGCTAGGCACCTCTGGCCAAATTAAAGCAAATGGAGCTTGTCTGTAGGACTCTACCATTAAAAAAAAAAAAAGTGGAATCTGAAAAATATGTGTTTTTCATCAAAAGGAGGAAATAGGGTATTTGACAACATGCATTTGTCTACTGAATGTGATGGAATATGTGATGAAATATGTTTTGTCAATAAAATAAATTGCCAAACAAAATGTAATCCTTTCTGCAAATGCATTTAGTCTCCAAGATGAAATAAGCTACTTCCACAAAGCACATTTTTCCTTTGAATTATTTTAGATTTGCTGTCTATCAAAAACTCGGGAGAAAATGTGTTTTGTCAGAGACTGTATTTCAAGGTATACAGATAAAATACATTTAATTAGGAAAATAGTAGACTCCGTTGTGGAGGGTCAGTAGATGCTTGTAATATATTGATGCAGTTTAAATGAGTCTGTAATTTGGGGCCTAAGAGGCTAACTTCTCAGTCCAGTGTTAAACGCATTCTTTTGTTTTCCTTCAGTATTTTATTTTATTATTGTTTGTGTTTTTTCCCAATATTTTAAAATTTATGTGTAGTTGATTTACGGTGTTGTGTTATTGATATATATATATATATATATATATACACACACATATCTATATATGTATACACATTATTTTAAAATATTATTTTCCATTATGGTTTATCATAGTATAGNATTTTTGTTTATTTGATTTACTGTGTTGTATTATTTATATATATATATATATATATATATATATATACACACACATATCTATATATGTATACACATTATTTTAAAATATTATTTTCCATTATGGTTTATCATAGTATAGCATATTAAATATAGTTCTCTGTGGATGTATTCTTGAAAGCATTCGAGTGATACCCTGATGGTCCTTGAGCATATTCATGACACTTTTATTATAGATCACTGAAAAAGTTAATTATGATTAATTAGGTTCTTTTCTTTTTTTTCATTTTCCCCCTACTCTGTGAATTGTGCTCTGTGAATTGATCCTTTGCCCCAAGGCTCCTGAGGAAGTTTAACTTACATAATTAATTAATGCAGTTTAACCCTTCAAATGTGACTCCAACACCCCCCCCTTATTTTACATCATTTTAGATCTCTGGTTAACAGCCTCTAATGCTATATAGTGGACAAGCTGAGTAATTGTGTTGTTAAGTTAGTTATCCTAACTTTTAGAAAAGGGATCAGAAGAGTAACATGTGTGGCAAAAATTTTGAGAAGAGTAAAGTGTTATAATAGAAATGAAAGATGATGTGAATGGGAAAGGTTTTTTTGGTCTTTTTCCTCCTATTCTTTTTTTCTAATAGGAACATACTCCCTCACTTGTGGTATCTGCTTAATATTTAAGGATTGAATGAGATAATGTCTATAGAGTTCTTGGCTCCTTGCCTAGCACTAGTTCTATATTGATTTATAATATTCCAGTATTGAATAAACACTGTTCCATTTGGTTCTCATACTGTCCTCTTTCTGAACAAGTATCATTTATTTCCATTTTATGGAAGAGTTAACTAAAATTCATAGGGTCACATAGTGATGGACCCAAAGGAGGAATTCATCTCTAATGCTGGGTGAGAAGGATTGTCTAGGGAGAATGTAACGTTTGAACTATATCCTGAAGCATGAGGAGGAAATAAAAACTGCATGGTAATGATCAATGTAGGTGGCTTGTTGGGTGTATTGTTAATAACTGTGTTGCCAAGGAGAAGGGCTTAATTTATCAGGAAATGAAGCTGGAAAGGTAATCTGGAATCATAAAATGCCGTATGTACTGAGAAATTTTCGTTTAATTCTAGAGGGACTGGAAGCAGATGACTCAACTTGTTTAGGTGATGGGGATTCGAGCAGGGAAGAGACCTACAGGAAGGGTGTGTATCAGTGTATCGCTGCTGTACTACTGGTGAGAGACTGTGAAAACTGGAGCTATGGAAAGATAGAAGAATGAGATAGGAGAGGAATCTCAAAGGCATTTCTCAGGTCTCATCAGTGAGAGGTCATACATGGTAGGGAAGGTTAGGTGAATTTGGGAATAACTGCAAAGTTGCATAAGGAAATGAAGCCATTAATATAGACAGAAAATGCAGAAAGAAAGTATTTGATGGTAAAGGAGACCTTTTCTAAAAAACGTGTGCATAGTTGTTTTTTTGTTTTGTTTTGTTTTTTAAGATTTTTATTTATTTAGCTGTATTCAGCCTTAGTTGCTGGTATGTGGGATCATTCTTTCCTTGGTGGTACATGGATTCTCTAGTTGGGGCATGTGGGCAAACATGTGCTACCTGGATTAAAAGATGATCTTAACCACTGGACCACCGTGGAAGTCCCAGAGTTATTTGGTTTTGAACATAAGTAATGTAACTGCAAGATAAATGGGCAGATGTGTTATTAATATGGGTCCTATTGATGCTTTTGAACTGTGGTGTTGGAGAAGACTCTTGAGAGTCCCTTGGACTGCAAGGAGATCCNAATGAGAAACAGCTGTTTGCGACTTCTGGTGTAGACCATAAATGCTAGAGCAATTTGGGAGATGCAAGTGTTCAAGGCTTCAGTTGTCAGAGAAGGCGTCTCAAGGAGGGGAGCTTGGTAAAAGTCTTAGAAGATGGATAGGAATTAAGTAGACAAGGAGGACTTGGGCTGAGAAGAGAGCAGGGATCCTGAGTCTGGGAACGGACACTTTTGTCCACACTCTTGCTTCAGGTGATGGGGGCATGAGTGGGAATGGAGAGGAGGCATCAGAAAGGAAGGAAAAGAGGGCTCTGAGGTTTGAAACCTGGATTGTCTGAGGGAAAGGAGGTCCGGAGGAGCCCAGGCGGAGGAAAAGGTCAGCTGCTGTGGGGGAGCATCAGTTTGCTGCTTGAGATATGCTGAGTTTAAGACGACAGCCAGTCACCGCCTGAGACTGAGGCTGTGTGGATGAAGATGCAGGTGAGAGTGGAGGCCTGGAGAGAGAAGGTGGGGAAGAGGAGAGGCAGAACATAGGAGCAAGGACTGGATCACAGAAAAGGCTCAATTTCTGATGTGGAGATAACACAGCCCCAACAATGGTGGAAAACACAATGAGTGGGGGAACTGGCAAGGAAGAGCCCATTCAAGCCACGTCCCATGCCAGAATGTGACAGTCCAGACTCATTGGCCCAGTGGGATTTGCAGTG
>SJYV01032113.1:1431770-1479252 GCA_006410875.1 Neotragus pygmaeus | reverse complement strand
TGGCCAAAGTACTGGAGTTTCAGCTTCAGCATCATTCCCTCCAAAGAAATCCCAGGGTTGATCTCCTTCAGAATGCACTGGTTGGATCTCCTTGCAGTCCAAGGGACTCTCAAGAGTCTTCTCCAACACCACAGTTCAAAAGCATCAATTCTTCGGCACTCAGCTTTCTTCACAGTCCAACTCTCACATCCATACATGACCAAAGTTTAGAGAGATTAAATTAATAACCCAGCAGAGAAAAGGAGTGGAGTTGGTAATGGACAGGGAAACCTGGTGTACTGCAGTCCGTAGGGTTGCAAAGAGTCAGACACGACTGACTGATTGAACTGAAATGAGAGAATAGGAATTCAAATCCTTGTTTATCTCAAAGTCTGTTCTCTTAAACTACATCCCATAAGGAAAAGTTCAAATCTGATTCAACTTCAACTCATTCACTTCTCAATGGCAACAGTTGTTGGACTTTCATGGAAAGCCTAGCCTCTTCCTTGATGTGAAATTATTCACAATGTTGACTTAAAAATTGCACAGCAGGAGAGTTGTGAGCCAAGGTATAGTTGGGACAAAATGAGAACTATCACCCAAGAGACAGCATTTCAGATAGCTCTGAGAAACTGCTCCACAGAGGTAGGGGCAAATGTCAAAATATCTGTGATTTTGGTGACAGGGAAGTACATGCNGGAGAAGGGGACGACAGAGGATGAGATGGCTGGATGGCATCACTGACTCTATGGACGTGCATCTGAGTGAACTCTGGAAGTTGGTGATGGACAGGGAGGCCTGGCCTGCTGCGATTCGTGGGGTCGCAAAGAGTTGGACATGACTGAGCGACTGAACTGAACTGAATCGAACTGAGAAGGATTCTAATGGTTAATTTCGTGTGTCAAGTTGGCTAGGCTATAGTGCCCAATTGTCTGATCAAACATCAGTCCAGTCAATATATTGTTGTAAAGGTCATCTTTTTAGAAGTGGATTTTTGACTCAAGACTGCAGCTGAAGTCTTATCTGAATTTGCAATCTGCCCTACAGATTGTGGACTTGCCAGCCCCCACAATTGTGTGAGCCAATTCCTTAAAATAAATCTCTCTCTCTGGAAAAACAGATATATATTATATTATACTGTATGTTATCATATATACATAATGTGTTACATACATATTATATATAATATATATAACATACATACATATATACATACATATTGGGCTTCCCTGGTCACTCAGATGGTAAAGAATATGCCAACAAAGCAGCACATCCAGGTTCTATCTCTGGTTTGGGAAGATCCCCTGGAGAAGGATTAGCAACTCATTCCAGTATTTTTGCCTGGAGAATTCCATGGACAGAGGAGCCTGACGGGCTGCAGTTCATGGGGTTGCAAGGATCAGACACAGCTAAGTGATTAATCACATAAGCAAATACATATATAGACCATAGACCATGTAGTACTATAAATATTTACTGCTGAAAACCACAGTTCAAATTGGAATTGTCCAAAGGTCAGTTGTATACACACAGAAAATCACCTCCTATTGGTTCTCTCTGGAGAATGCTGACTAATACAGCTGTGTACAGGTAACATCTGTGTTCAGAGAAGTTGACTATGGCCAAGAAGGGACAGAAAAAGCTTCACTGAGAAATAAACTAGTTTAGAAGTGTGATGGAAGNTAAGAATATCTGAATGCCACCTCTGCCAGCTTTATTACCTTGATGATTCTTTAACTTTTTCCCTCCAAACTTTAAGCTTTTTATTTTGTTTTGGGTTATTGACTATTAACAGTGCTGTGGTAGTTTCAAGTGAACAGCAAAGGGACTGAGCCACATATATCCATGTGTCCTTTCTTCCCCAAACTCCCTTCCCATCCAGACTGCCACACAACATTGAGCAGAGTTCCCTGTGCTATACTGTAGGTCCTTGTTGGTAATCCATTTTAAATATAGCAGTATGTACATGTCCATCCCAAAGCCCTTAACTTTTTTCTTTGACTTTAAATCTTCCCTGTTTAAATCCATGTTCTTGTGAGCTGAGACTAGACTGTCTTTTTTTTTTAATAATCAAAACATTTTTTGAAGCTCAGAAAAAGGCACAGGATCTCTCCATAATGGAAAATTTGTGTACAATCATTTCTCATGTGCATGTTTTCTTATATTGAAGATTTGTACTTTAATTGTGAAAAGAGAAATATAGCAGAAAACACAGAAATATAGCAGGCGAATGTGTTCTTGCCATTGCTTGGTTTTCTTGCATAGCATCGATTCTTCTCCATTCTCTCTCTCCAGAGACGTAACTCCTAGAATAGACCTCATTTGGAGAGACGCAAAAAAACAAAGAATTTTGGATGACAAAAACTGCTGAATTTATGTTTTCTTAGAATGTTTAAATATGTTATATTATTTTAAATAATGTTTCTTTACCACTCCCTCTTATATTTTGGGTTATCTAGATATAGCTGTTATGTACTGTTCTCATTTATGAATAATATCAATAATTTGTCTGTTGTAGTTCTTTGATAATCTGGAGAGCAAAATATTACATATGGGGCCTTGAGTAAGATCTCAATGCTGCCACTTTTAACTATTCATGCATTTAAGTATTTGAATTTTAATCTATGCTAGGGTATAGCTCTTGTTCAATGATAATGATAATAATAACGATCATTATTATTATAAAATTAAAACCTAGTGCATTCATTAAGCTATAGAGAAAGAAACCAAAGTGGCATCCTATGGTACCAATTCAATCAAGGATCAGTGTTGTAGGGAGGGAGGGCTTATTGAACTAGCAAAACCAGAAGGAATTCATTGTTATATACTGCAGATAAGGGATGACCCAAGTCCCCTCTCCAGGGTCAGATTTGTCATCTATCCTATGGTGTCCACGTTTATTGCTGTTTGTATGAAAATATATACCCAGTCTGCATTCCAAACAACAAATGCAGATTTTTGATACTTCATTTCCGTTCCTTTCTTTGTGTAAATCACCAAAACCATAAAGCCGATACATTTTGAGCAAATCTTCTATTCTGAAATATAATTTTTTTCACAGTAGAAGNAAATATATACCCAGTCTGCATTCCAAACAACAAATGCAGATTTTTGATACTTCATTTCCGTTCCTTTCTTTGTGTAAATCACCAAAACCATAAAGCCGATACATTTTGAGCAAATCTTCTATTCTGAAATATAATTTTTTTCACAGTAGAAGAGATGTGATAATTTTATGAGACTGCTGTTTCATACACTGCTGCTGCTGCTAAGTCGCTTCAGTCATGTCTGACTCTGTGCGACCCCATAGATGGCAGCCCACCAGGCTCCGCCACCCCTGGGATTCTCCAGGCAAGAACACTGGAGTGGGTTGCCATTTCCTTCTCCAGTGCATGAAAGTGAAGTCGCTCAGTCGTGTCTGACTCTTCGCGACCTCATGGACGGCAGCCCACCAGGCTCCTCCGTCCATGGGATTTGCCAGGCAAGACAATGAAATTATTACCTTAACCAGTTGTTTTTTAGCTGTTGTTTCTATTCTCTTGTATGCCATATCCAAATTACTAATGTAAGTAATGTGTTCCCTTATTTTTGCATTAGATTTATTAATTTGTTCACTTGACCATATGTTTGTATGCCTGATGTGAACTGGATATCAATTCCCTTGTCACTTTTTTCTTTATTCTGCCATATTGTAAGTTGACACCAAAATACACACTGCAAAATGTATGTTAGACTGGGACATTAAAATGATTGACAGTGAACTTGCAGGGCAAGGAGGAGGCTAATCCATATATGACACACAGAAGCTGTTTTCCTGGCAACAACTTCATCATTGTTTCTAAACATGAGAGATGAGTCAATGTACCTAAAAAATCATTCAGGTAAACAGCAAAGAATTTTGTTTGGCAGGGCATGAATACCATAGTCTTTCTTCTTCTCCCTTAACTGTGGAAAATGGAAATAGGTTCTTCCCACCTAGATTAATAGCTGTTTTAACTCAATAAAAGATGTGTAAATCTTCAGCAGTTTCCTATTGAGTCAGTCCTTTTATATGTATGCAATAACATCTCAGATTAGTTAGAATATAAGTCAGGCCCTTGGGAAAAAAAAATTCATGTACCTTTGGAATACAGGCTGGATATGTAGCCACCTTTTGGGGGTAATAAATTGTTTTGTGAACAATTTGAAATCTGATGATAGCCTCTATCAAAAATTTAGGTCCAATATCTCAGAGTGTTCGATTATTTCACATTACATGGAGAAACGAGAAAATAGGAGGCTAAGTTGAATTAAAAAAACCACATGAGGCCTAAGAAAAGACTGTTCCCAGATGGAATTCACTGAAGATTCTGTTTCTTTGCATTTTCATTATAATTAATTCTTTAATATTGCCAGTTGAATCTCACGAATTGAACATGTTCCAATCTATACAATCTGGCCTCATGCTGCTCTTCTGAAATTCCAAGGAGCTTTCCTAAGGGAAGATTGGGAAATTCACAGTATGAATGGAGCAATTAGAGCAGAGGTGTGGCATCAAGAGAGAAGGGCCAAACAGAGATAGCATCATGACAATGGCCTCTTTCCAAATACATCCTAGTCAAATTAACACATGGTAATAAGAAAGGAAGAAAGAGAGAGAGATGCTGTTCTTTGGAAAACAGTATAAATTAAAATTTTTAATTCCATGGTCTTCAGTCCATATCCTGGAAGAGATGTTCACATGGGGGAGTTGGAAGGACCGTTAGATGAGTTGCTGAAATGTACAGGATTTCAGGTAAGGGTACATGGGGGTTGAGGGGAGTGGGAACCAAGGAAGGGATCAAGTCATTTCCTGGAAGATAAATTCTTAATCAGGGGCCTTCAGAGTAACTGAGGATGGAGAATTAGTGAAGATGAGAACTTCTCCATTTATTTTGCAGAAGAGAAATTGTATGCATCACAAAGGGCCATGGGTACATGGGGTGATAGGCGTGTTACTTCATGATTTGCTCTAAGGATTGTCCTGAAGGCTCCAAGGATTCACTTTTTAAGATGTAAAACACATAGGAAGTGTCTAACTCCCAGAACCTTATGTAAAATTCATGTAATCTTTTATCTTACCTATGACATTTTAATTGTAAAAGCAATACATACCTGTGGAAAATCTCTAAAACTAAAAGGGAATAATTTCCCTGTCCCCATCCAAAGATAACTGTGGTTAACTGTCTTATTATTGGTCCTAGAAGAATGGGAATGAGTATGGAAATGACAAGAATAAAACTCATTGACAAGTGTCAGTTTTATTCAGAAGCTTTATGAGGCATCGATAAGACTGAGAATCAGTATGGACAAAGGATACCTCTAAACAAGCTTGGTGTCCCCATTCTGCTTCTCTCAGGGATGTGGCCAGGAAAGACACAATGATCTGTAGCCTTTGTTAGCTTCAAACAAACGTGCGTACTCAGTCACTAACTCATGTAGACTCTTTGTGACCCCTTGGACTGTAGTCCACCTGACTCCTCTGTCCACGGTCCCTAATCTTTAAACATTATGGCCATCACCCCACCAAAACTATCACCAAAAGACCCACATCAGTTACAAGAAAGGCCATTATATTCTATTTATCTCTCAATCATCTGTCTACCTACAGATCTCTCCATCGATCTGTCCATACTGGCAAAACTGATAGTATGTATACATTATTTACTCTGCCCTTTCATTTAATTTACTACTTTGAACATTATAAGAAAGACTCTTTCCTATAGGAAGGCTCAAAAACATGGTTGTAAATTATTAGCTCAGTTTCATAGAAGCAAAGATAGACCTCACCATATTTTTATACATTTGGAGAAAAAAATGGGAGTTAATTGAACAAATTATCCTATTTAAAAACTTGCTAATATGTAAGGGCAAAATTGACTGAATTTTCCACTTGTATCAGGAAAATAATTGTGAGTGTTTGATAGAGAAGATGCCAGTTAAAATTAGCTATGAGAGTGTATCTCTACAAGGAAGAAATACATAGTCAGAGGTCTTACTCATATATGTTGAAATTCTTCATGAAAAAAATTTGCAGAAAATATTTAAAATTTTTTTGCCATTTTATTAAACTTTATTTGCTTTCTTTTTGAAATTTTACCTTCTCTCTTTTCTTGGGAACCCTCAACAGTGTCTATATTGTCGACTGAATAAGCCATGTTAATGGATTCCATAGATAATTTCCAAAGGCTGAAAAGGTTTTTGACTTCAGAGAAATTGAAGCAATTTTGAAAGAAGCCAAAGAGGTGTATATTAGAATCCTCCCCATACACATGAATAGTGGAGTGACATTTGAATTTGACAGAGAGTGAAAAGATCAAGTTGAAATGTGGCTCTTGAGAAGGGAATGCGGCCTCATCCGTGCCTTCTCTGTTTGCTGAGAGAAGAGGTTTGAAACTTTGAATGAGAAGGAAAGGGCATTAGCATCAAGAGAGGACAGGAGTCAACCAGGATTTGCAAATAACAAAGTCATCTCAGCTAAACTCCAGGAAGACCTTGAAGCTGAGATCCAAGATCACACACTTAAAAATGAGTAACTTTTGTTAAAGAAGAGTGTGTAGGTGACCAAAGTTGAATTTGCACAATAAAGGAGAGATCACAGGAAGGAGACTCTGAAGGAATAAGGCTACCTGGGCTGGTTGCAGGAGTCTAATTCAGGAGGCTGGGATAGTCTCAGAGTCTGTGAAATGATTTCTCAGAGGTGAATGACTTCCACTCACTGTGGCTTTCAAAAAAAAAAAAAAAATCTGAGGGCACCTACATTGACATTTTATCTCCTTCAAAAGATAGCCTCTTCACTGCAGTTATATGGATCTATTCTTAATAATAAGTGCTACATTTCCCCACTGGATTCTCTCCTTAAAATTCAGGGCACCCACTGTCCCTCAAGGCCCTGCCATTTATTCAGAGCTAAAAACCACGATTCAAATTGTAGGTTCAAATATCTCTACACTTGACTCACTTGGAATAAAGAATAATTCAAATAGGGGACTCTTCATGGAAATTCACCTCCTCAAAAGCTATGGTCTGTAGTTAGTTGGTTATAAATAGTATTTCTGTCTCTGTATTATTAGATGCCATTAGAATAAAAACACGTTCTTGTATTATTTGGGAATCTAAAAATAAGCTTAAAAATAGAAAATAAATTATAGTGTAAGAAAAAATAGCATAGCAATGTTGAAAAAAGAATTTTAATTAGAGAATGCATTAAACATGCTTTAGTAGTAATGTTTACCTATGATAAATAAAAGTGGTTAAGGAAGTTTAGCATCATGGTTAAGACAGTTTGGGTCTACAGGTTCATACCGCCTAGATGGAAGTCTACGTTTGCCAGGAAATAGCTGAGAGATCTTGGTACAGTTCTGCGATTATAAAATTGCAATACATACACACTAAGTTAAGTTGTTTTGAAAATGAAATGAGGTACTTATAAGGCAATTCACACATAACCTGGCACATGGGAAGGTCTCTCTGATAATGCTTATTCCTACATGAGACAGAGAAGGCCTGCCTTCTTAGGATTAGTTGAGATACTTTGAGAAGAAGATGCTGTGATGAAATTACACATGCAGGAGATTAATGGAGGGAAATATCTGTGAAGGACAAGGAGAAAGAGCAGGAATTGCAGGGAAAGCTTTCAAACCATAATGTAGGTCCGACACCTGTGAAAGAAGTGGTGGAAGGAAGATGTAACTACTAAGAAAGTCTTAGACTGCGGTACAGTTGTTAAGACAGTTAGGAGCAGTTTGATGCAAAGTCCTCTTGCTAAAGTCATCCTGTGAAGCTCTGTGTCCTATAGGAGGAGGCCTGTGCAGTCACTGATTGAGAGCATTCCAGAAAAAGCAAGTGGATGTGGTTGTGGATCCTCACAGATAACAGAGATTTGCAGCCACATGAAGAGATGTGGGCAGTGGCCCGTCACTTGAGCTGGAGATTTGATACAGTTGTTATAAATCATTAGTTTATTCATTAACATATTCATTTACTCCAACATTTTTGTAGCTTTATTCAGGGTACCCTGCCTCTGAACCTCAATTTCTTCACCTATGAAATGGGTAAAATAATAGGTAGGACTCTTATTTCAGCACTAATTTAAAGATTTGTGATATTATATGTGAAAACATTTTATTAAAATAGTGAAAAGTGTTTTAGAAGTGTAAAATAGCCCTAGCCTTCTTCCTTTAGCTATTTTATAATTCACTGATTTTTTTCCATTGGTCTGGCCTTTCAATTAGCTTGATTTTTATAAGACTTACTGTACCATAGCTAGTTTCACATGAAAGTATATATCTGTAAAAACAAATAGAGTCTTTTATCTTTGAAATTAAGAATTTAAGGTTTACCAATAGAATGGTTTATTTCATGATAATTCTAAGTAGAGATGGTAGTGAATCTGTCCCTATTCCATACACAGTTTATGGAACCTGAGGAATTCAGTCTATTGAATCTGTGTTAAAGATGCTCCAGATGAGAAGTCAGGGGTACTGTTAAGTACTGCATCAGTTGATCATGACTGTGTTATGGAGCCTCACAAAATTATTGGGACATAGAAGGTCCCCAGTAAGTGTTTGTAGAATGATTCACAGAACCTTTTTGACCTGATAAACTTTTTGGCTTTATCTCTGTGATCTTTCAGAATATAAATGAAGGACGCTAAACAAAAATATGGTGAAAGCCCAAATTTGTCATGCTCATGGAACTTAGAAAGAAATGGGTCTAGTGTTTGGACCATACCTCTTAAAATCACAAAAACCACCAAAAAATAATAGAATATTGAGTGTTTGTCATCTAATTCTACTTTATTCTGGAGCAGATTTTCTCAACTTGGGCCAGATAATTCTTTGTTGGGGGTGGATAGAGGTTGCCAGATGCCTTGTAAGATGCTCAGCAACTTTACTGGCTCTACCCACTAGATGCCAAAAGCACTCCTCTCCCAACCCCGCAGTTGCGACAACAAAAATAATGTGTCTGGAATTGTTAAAAGTCCCCAAGGGGATAAAATTGTCCCCAGTTGAGAACCACTGTTTTAGAGATTAGACATCCAAGCAAACTTTGAGAGTTCAAATAAGTCACCAAATCCCTTGGCAAAACTGGTGTCACAGTCTAACCCAAGGACTAAGAATCCAGTTCTTCTACTGTGGGTCACTGCCTCTGATTCAATGTGTGATTAAATGTGCCTCCAAGTAGAGTTTCTTTTATTTTTTTATGGCTATTCCTGTTTATTTCTAGCGTTCTTCCAGTGTGCAGGCTATTTGACATCATACACCTTTTTATTGCATGGAAGGCAAGGTTTAATATTCCTTTCTATATTGGATTAAAAATGAAGTTCCTCTTGGAGGTGAAAGGGGCATGTTTTGAAGCCCAAAATTGACAGGGTAGAGAGAGTTCAACGATCTTTCTCTTAGGGGCTGACTTAGAGATGTAGAATGCTTTCTTTGCCCAGCTTACACTTAAATAGAAAAATGTATCTATACATGAAGATTTCTACATTAAAAAAATGCCTGCCAAGTACAAAAGACACCCCTCTAAAGTGGCAGAGAACAGAATGATCTTGTTGGGATGGCCGAGTGTAATTTCAGATAATTCTATATCAGGTTTCTGAAAACCCTTTTGGAAAGCTCTGTTATGTATTAGTGCTGGGTCTCAAAGAAATGGAAAATTAGTATTTTCTTTCCCAGCCTACAATTTATTGATCAAAGAAAACTTATTTTGAGCTTTGTAGTGTTGCGACAATCTGAAGCATATTAATAAAGAAAGAGAGTTGCTTCTTGGGGAGATAACCTTGATGACTGTAATTTTTCTCATGAGTATCAATGTGCTTATGTGCCAATATATCACAAGTGAAGGGGGAGGGAGGGAGCAGATGTTGCCTAGCAAGGGCAGTGCAGAGCTCTCTATATTTTGCTTTGTCTCCTTTCAGCCTTGCTCAAGGAGTTCTCATCCTTCACTGTTTATTCTGGAGAAGGACTTGAGATTGTATTATAAGAAAAGCTAGGCTTTTTGATTGCAAAGGTAGAAAGTGCTGACAAGGGGTTGCCTAGTTCTAATCATAGGGTCTACTTAATGGAACCATCAGAGACCCCAACCATGGCTGATCCCTGTTTTCACGTATGCACACATCCATTCCAAAAGTCACCTGTCACACATCCCTATTCCCTGTCCCCTCTGCCCATTAACCTTGTCATCCTGTGCAAATTTCTTAGTTTCTCTCTGCCTCAGTTTCCTTATCTATAAATAAGGAAATGAATAATACCCAACTCAAATGCAAATAAAATTAGTTAATGTTTTAAAAATATGTAGAAAATTGCCTGACACATAACAGATGTCACTATATATTTACATGAAAATAACCTATTCAAGTATTTAACATGCGTGCTAAGTCACTTCAGTCGTGTCCGACTCTGTGCGACCCCAGAGATGGCAGCCCACCAGGCTCCCCCATACCTGGGATTCTCCAGGCAAGAACACTGGAGTGGGTTGTCATTTCCTTCTCCAATGCATGAAAGTGAAAAGAGAAAGTGAAGTCGCTCAGTTGTGTCCAACTCCTGGTGACCCCATGGACTGCAGCCTACCAGCCTCCTCCATTCGTGGGATTTACCAGGCAAGAGTATTGGAGTGGGGTGCCATTGCCTTCTCCATTTAATATGCATAAAAATTAAATAAATAAAATAAATGTTCACTCTTTGCGACCCCATAGGCTGTAGGCTTCCAGGCTCTTCTGCCCATGGAATTCTCCAGGCAAGAATACTGGAGTGGGTTGCCATTTCCTTCCCCCAGGGGATCTTCCCAAACCAGGGACTGAACCAGGTTTCCTGCATTGCAGGCAGATTCTTTAGCCACTGAGCCACCATGGAAACCCTAAGGTGAGGGACGCAGGTTCCACCGAGATGCACAGTGAGTATATAATGTCATGAGCACTCTGCAAAGTGCTGGTGACTTATTACAACAACCTTAAAAAACCATCAGAGACAGACAAACCTCCAAAGCAGGAAATAGGTCACATTTTTAAATGCACTTTTGAGTTCCTATGTATTAAACACATGGAGACAACTGTGATGTCCACTGAGGAGGCAGAGATACTGGTGCTTCTGTGCTCCCGAGAACGCTGTCTGTGGGAGGAGGGAAAATGAAATGCAATTATAAGATAAAGTGACAAGTGACGTCATAAGTGTAGACTCTGTAATCGGTTTCTATTGAGAAGCTCACATCTCACCCTGAGCAAGGGGCTTGGAGGTAGAGAAGACCTGCAGGGTAGGTGGTGTATGAGTAGCACTTTAGGTGAGGCAGGCTGGCTGGGTTGGAGCAGGAGGCACTGGCCACAGAGAAAAAGAAGTTAGCCTTGGAGACTAGCAAGGGGCATGTTGAGGGAAATAAATGCCATGGCATGGCTGGGTCAGGAAGGACTCTGCAGCTCGGGGTAAACAGTGTAGGCACTACCTTGAAAGAGAAAGGAAGCCATTGGAACATTTTCAGTCAGGGAGTGATATGGATGGAGAGGTAGGAATTTTCATTGATAAACTGTGGTCTCATGTTGTATAGAAGAAAGGCTGGGAAAAGACCAAACTAGAAAAGGCTGAAAGCCCAAATTGGTAGGTCTCCACTGAAAGATGATGAGCCATGAAACTCATCACCTTGAGAGCAGTGAGGAGGTACAGATGGATATGGACATGGTTACTAGCAAGGATGCCAACGAAACCACAGTAACTCATCTCAGAATGGGATTTTTTTTTAATTTTGAAAATTTGTATCGATTGATTGATTAACTGTGGTATGCGGGATCCTAGTTCCCTAAACCAGGGATCAAACCTGTGCCCCCTGCCCTTGGGAGCACACAGTCTGAACCACTGGACCACCAGGGAGAGCCCTGGAATGGGATTTGAATTGAAGAAAAAAAAGTACAAAAAGGAGGTTTACATTTCTCACAGTGTTTCAGTGTCTTATCGCACCTTTCTCAATCTTTAGGAGGGAAAATGCATAGTCAGTCATCAGACATTGTCTCTCTGAGACATTCATGACATTCTAGGGCACTGTAAACTTAGATTCCTTCCTAGTGCTTCTTGCCACTGTCTTGCTAGGTCCTGAGGTGTGAACAGAAATTTTGGAACTTTTGGTAAGATTATGATTTTCTTTGACTTCTTTCTCATAGATATTTGAGTAGAGCCTGAAAGGATCATTAGAAATCACTTAATAGCATGATGGCAGAAAAGTTTGTATCTGAAATGCTATCAGCAAAGTCTTAATAGTGAGTGGCTGCTTGGAGTGCTGTGTTGACAAAGAATATGAGCCCCATATGGCTGGGTGGAAAAGTGACAAGATCGACTAAAGATGCCCATCATGGGTGCAGCAGGATGGAGCAGAAACACATATGCTTCATATATCCATCCCTAGGATAAAGATTCCAAGCCTGTAATATTAATGGACTTGAAAAAGATCACTGATCCAGTTAAGAGTATGGCTGCAAAGAAAACCATGACACAGAGTTCCCAAGGCTGAGATACTTCATTCATTTATTTATCATATTTGCCTAGAATGACTGCATGTCCAGATCACCTTTTCTTGCATTGTTTTTTATTTAGTGTTAGACTTCCAACTTTTAACAACTGGTGCAAGTGAACCTATTTACAGGGTAGGAATAGAGACTCAGACATGGAAGACAGATGTGTGTACATGCGGGATGGCAAGGCGGGGACGGGATGAACTGGGCAAGTGGCACTGACATACATAAACTGCCATGTGCAGAACAGACAGCTGGTGGGAAACTGCTGGACAGTGTGGCGAGCTTGGCTGGGCACTCTGAGATGGCCAGAGGGGCGGGATGGAGGAGGCTGGAGGCTCCAGAGGGAAGGGATCCATGCCTACATATAGCTGATTCATTTTATTGTGCAGCAGAAACTAACACAACATTGTAAGGCAACTCCACTCCAATTTAAAAAAAAGAAAACATTGCAGACAAGGCCCATGCTTTCATGGAGACCGTCTTCCAGCAGGAGGTGGGTAATACATGAGTGAGTAAGGAGGGCACTATTAGGTGGCAGTTGAAGATTATGGAAACAACAAGAGGCTCGGGCATGGTGACGGGAAACCCAAACGGGGTACTGGGGCAGCCGGTCAGGAGAATTGCCTCAAAAAAGAGGAGTTTTTAGCTGAGACTTGAATGAGAAGAAAGAGCCTTTGGGGCCAAGATCTGACAGAGGAAATGACAGAAGGAACACCAGGCAGTACAGAGAGCGAGCGGAGACTTTAAGCTAAAAGGAGCTCGAGCGTTTGAGGAACAGAAAGAAAGCCTGCAGGGCCAGGGCACCATGAGTGAGCAAGACGATAGGACCTGGCAGGAAGAGGGAGTCAGGCCGGGTCCAGATTAGGTACCCCGCCCCGCCATCTCTCACGGAAAAGAGTCTTGGGTCTTTCTCAGTGGCCCCAGGCAATAGAAAAGTGAGAGACTAACCCCTCGGTCTCCACTTGCTTAGTGCAGTGTGCTTTTGAAAGTCTCCAGGAATACATAGCTCTTTTCTTCTTTTATAGGAAGCTCCTTGATTATAACTGCCAAGATCAAACAGCTGATAGGATCAAAAACTTTGCTCTATATAGATTAGAGTGGAAAATAGCAACCTGGAATAAGTGTGTTTCCTTCAGGTGACCTTAGTAAAACATTCATGGGGTGCTGACAAGTACTTTGAATTTATACAATGGGGAACACAGTTTAAATACTTTGATATATTGCAAGCAGCTTCTTGAGAATCTCAAAAAAGATTGTGAAGCTCATTTAAATCTTCTACCAACCCTGTGAGAATTGGTAGGAAATAGCTATAGTTATATTTTATTTCCAGATGGATAAAATGAGGCAGAGAGATTAGATTACTTGATTTCAGATTTCTTCCCGTGATCTTCTGTTCAACCTCATGGATACTTTCCATGCACCTTAGTTGATAAATCTGTGACTGAAACCCGAACTGTGGTAAAGCATCCCTAGAATTTTCAATTTTTGAACCCTGAGGTCCCAGTTTATGTAAGTACCTTGCTAATTATAAGTAACAAGTACAACAAAGTGAATCTTTCAAGATTCATATGCTCAAGTGTTATGCTAAGCCTATTGACTTTTATTTGGCAATTTTGTCCCAATTATTTTCTGCTAGGGTTTATAGCGGCCAGCTTTCAGGCTGCCCCATTGAATAGCTGCATGTATTCCTTTAACTGCATCGTCCTTTCCATTTCTTCCCTCTCTCTCTCACTCTCACCTCCCCAAGCTGATTGACCTGTTCCACACATTCTGTTCCTTATAGGCAATTCTCTCAAGTGACAGCTTATGAGCCTAATAAATCCTGTCAAATGTATAAATGGATGTTAATGGTCCACACTCCCCTTCAGCATAGCATGTATACACTTTAATGGTGACCTTTGATGGTTAATGCCTAACTCAATGGAATGACTAATGGCAGAATTAGGAAGCTATGTAGATTTGGACGTCAACAGTGTAGCTAATTGAAAGTAATACACTGGAGGAAGTCAAGGACTTTGTGTGCCCCTCAAATCATCAAGATATGCCTATTTCCAGAGCCAGTTCTCATCCTAAAAGGTAGGTCTCATTGTACACAATTTCATGGACCCTCAGGTGGTGTTTCTGACCTGGATGTATAAAACTGCAGGCCGTGCCTGAAATGTTTCTCAACAAATTAGCAGAAACTTGTATTGATGTGCAAAGTAATACCTGAGGAAGAAGTGAAAAAGGAATCATTTAATTATTATCTGCAGAATCATGTGTTCATCTACTTCAAAGAAAATTCTTATCTTTTGAGTTGAGGCTTTTATTCCTATTGGATTTTTTCTAGAAACAGGCCAGATTCTGGTTGTTCTTGTTCTTGCTTCTCTCTTGCTGACCCATGATCTTAAAGCCTATTTTGAGTTGCAATAAGCCAGTGATGTAACTCATAAGGGAGGAATTCAGAATAAATGGACCCCTGAGATCACTTTCCAGTGCATCTCCCGAGTATATATATATATATATATATATATATACACCTGGGTACACCTGGACATGTATGGGAAAACCCACTTTAAAAGGATGCCTCATATTCTACTCTAAAATTATATTTATTTAAGCTCCAAAAATATTGTTTTTAATCTCCCTATGTACTATATTCTTCCTCAAAAGAAGATAAATGAATTTTTAATTCTGCTTCCTGTTAAAGGTATACGTAGGTATATGCAGAAAGGAAATGATTCTGCCAAAAGTACAGAAAAAGAAAAATTATACCTAGAGCAAGTTATAGCTAGAGCCACCTTCCAGAACTTTTAACTCACCAGTAGTGAATTTTCAAATTCTGTCGAGACAGGTAGATTAGTTAGATCATGTAATTTCAAATAAATCTGATTTGAGCCCGGAATTAGTAAAACTTTTTTTTTTTTTTAATCATTGTAAATATGTATTTCGAGGCCTTCATGTATAATGTGGACCAATGGTCTCTGTATGGAAAACAGCTTCAGATGCTATCACTTTTGTCTGGCTAATAACACCATCTATCTAGGAGTGAAGCAATGTGTGTTTTCCAAGGCTCACTATGTCATCTTGGGCTCAACTTTTCTCATGACCTCAGATTCCTCATCTGTAAGCCAAAGGGTTAGATAACAGGTTATTTGTTGGATACTTCTCATCTTTAAAATGTTAGGATTCTAAGATAAAGGCAAAACCCATAAATGTTTTCATAAGGACAGAAAGATGTTGCAGTGTACTATCCTGAGTCCATCTCCCTAATATTAAGCTGTGACTCCCATAGCAATTTGTCTGTATAGTTCTGTTTTATGTGCATCTTGGGATATAATTACTTATGTATTCGCCTTACTCTCCTAAATTGCAGATCAAAATGGATATAAATATGACTTTATATAAAGCCCTGCCTAGGATGGGCATCCAGCTCACACACACCTCCCCTGTATGGTTGCCTCCCACATTAATGATCGCGTGTGGCTTGTAGAATTGGGCATCGGAGCTTTATTTTTAATTTCCGATATGCTGTTCTTTCCTTCCTTTGGTAAAACTTCCCTGAACATCTGTTGTGAGCAAAGCACTGTGCTAGATGCTGTGAGGGTTATAAAGATTCCATTTCCTATCCTGGGGAGCTTCTAATAGTGGCAGTGCATGAACATCTGCATATGAGAGAGTCACCAATGTCAAGGGCCTGGGCATTGTCTGGCAATAGCCAGTGTTCAGTAAATGACAGCTGGTTTCTCCATCAGCTATGCATGCAATTTCTAGTGTTATTATTTTCATTATTTTTAGAATGGAAGATGGTTAAATGTGAAAAAAAAAAAAACAAGAAAAATCATCTTGTAATGATTAGACAGTGCTTCAAATGATGTGACTTTATCACAAGCATCTGCATTTGGTTAAAACTCTTTGGTGCTGCTTTGAAAACTGTATGGTGTTTCCTCACAGTAGGACCACGCATCCAATCAGCTTTCAGGACAATGTCCAGAGTGACTCCTGAGAAGCAATAGCAGCACCACTTAGGAACTGATTAGAAGTGCGGGTTCTCCTTGGGTTGATCAGAAACTTCAGGGTGGGGTCTGGCCGTCTGTATATATAATTTTATTGATTTAATTTTGGCTCTGCTGGGTCTGGCTTTTCTCTCATAGCTGCGAGCAGGGGCTGCCCTCTAGTTACAGTGCATGGGCTTCTCATTGCGGAGGCTTCTCCTGTTGCAGTGGCCAGGTTCTAGGGCTTGTGGGTTCCGTGGTTGTGGCTCCAGGCCTCTAGAGCACAGTCTCAGTGGTTGTGGGCACACAGGCTTAGTTGCTCCTTGGCCTGTGGGATCCACCTGGATCAAGGGTTGAACACGGGTATCCTACATTGGCAGATGGATTCTTTACCCCTGAGTCACCTTGGGAAGCCCCCAGCCATCTGTATTTAAATAAGCCTCTAGGTGATTCTGATGTGCCCTAAAGTGTGAGAACCACTGTTGCAAGATGTTGGTAGAGCTGTGATGAATGGACCTGGGGAGGAGTTTGTGGCAGCGAGATGCCAAAGACAAATATGGATTGAAAGAAGAGGGATTTCATAACCACCACCCTCACAGAGTTACAGCTTGCAGAGGGAGTCAATCATCAGTAAGATAAATTCACAGTCACAGACTCTGATGTGTGGTGCAAACCCAAAGGATGGGTGCAGGCGTGGCCTGTTCCAGAGAGATCTGAACATCTGAGATTCGGTCCAGACCCAGTCAGGAAGGAGTGTGAGCAGAGTTGGTGCCTTTCATGCTGTGTAGGTGTCAGGAGACCCTAAATCTGTTTGATTCTCACAGAGAGCCATGGAGCCTATTTAACAAGATACTTTTGTATAATTATTTTCCCTGTACTTTTCTTGGAGTTAGTTGCCATATCCTCTGATTTTTCTTAAGCTGACTCATAACTTTAGTTATCCCTATAGACATGTGTATATAAATGTATATAGAACTATTTGTCAGTGACTAGAATATTCAGAATGCAGCTTGCTTGGTACTATTGTATGATGATTAATTTGGATTAGATACCAATTCTATACTAGGCACTACCCCTAGGTCTTTTTACACACAATTTCTAAATTAATTCCCAGATTTCTTCAAGTAAGAATTACTAATTCTACTGAAATGGCTCAGTAAACCATTTGTCCCACATCACGTTTCTAAGAAGGGACAGAGGAGGCTTTAATCAGGCAATCTGTCTCCAGATTCCTCTCTCAACCCCTACGTGACAAGTGCATGGGATCAAATGCATTTCTAGTTGAAAGTATGTGCACAAACAGGGAATGTGTACTTTTTTCCTGACCTGTGTGTTTCCCGCCCCCAGACTTCTCATGACTCAAAGATATCAGGTGCCATAGTTAATCGGATTTGAAGCATTCTCCAAAATGCCATACACATATCCAGAGCAGCTGAGAATTCTAACGAATATAGATATAGAACTTGAGCCAGTCCTAAAATATGGCAAACCAGGACATAGATATGAGGATGTAAGCGTGGGTTTGGGGAGGCGAGCGTTATAAATAGATGATCAGGCGTATTTCTGGGTGGCTGCCGCTGGGAAAGAAGGAGGAGTCTCCACCAGCCGGCACAAACCCGATCCTACGTTTTCCCTCTTCAACGTCCAGATTCTCTTTCTTGGCAACTGGTTAGGCTGTCCTTGTTGTCATATGTTTGCCTCAGCTTGCACTTTTGTGACTTCTTTCCTCCCCTTAAATATTCTTGATGTTAATTTCATCTTTATGTTAAACGATATAAATAAAATCAGAAAAAAGCTCACGATGTGTATTTCCCCGATTGCTCATCCCTCTTTACCCATTTGAGATGAGGAAGAAGTATAAAGAAGAAAATGCAAATGAAAAGAAACATTCATATCTAATAGTAAGAATGCTGACAGTGTAATACTTATTAATAAAAACAAATACACCTGGAACAATATCACCATACAGAATTGCTTGGAATATATTTGCAAATTATAACTTTTGTTGGTTTAATTTGTAAGCTAAACCATATCCATTTTATTTTACCTTAAAAACTACATCAAATAAAACATTGAGGATTATCATTTTAAATTTCAGTTGTAATACAACATTGTAAATCAACTGTACTTCAATTAGAAAAATTTTTAAGAAACTAAATTTCAATTGTGCAGTGAAGGAAAATTTTAGGCAGTCACATTTCCCTGGCACACTGGGCTTATTAAGTCCCTAAGATCAACTTCTGTACATGGTTATAGCTCTAGACTATTCTCATTTTGACTTACATGTTCATGCATAGCTATTTTGATAGTCCCTAAAATCAGTGCATTTGTTGTGGAACCATGAATTCACTACTCATAGAAGTGAATTCACAGGTGCATTTTCTTTACTTGCCTTTACACGTAATTGAAAACTGCCCCAGGACATGAAACTTCCAAAGCAGGGTGATGTGTCGCCACCAAGAAAGGCAGATACTTTTGATTCAGGCCAAGAATAAGTATTTGGTTAGTTTAGCAGAAGGAGAAATATTTCCCAAATTTGTTACTTCCTGCAAAAATGGTCCCTTTTAAGAACTCAGCTCTCAATGAGAATTAAAGGTTTTCAAAACTGAGCAAAGGCAATTGTCTATAGGAGATTCAAAGAGCAATCTATATGCAGCTTTCCCAACACCAAATAGCTTTAGTGAAAACAGCACTGCTTTTATTCACTTTCTTTAAGTATGCAGGTTATTAATACATTTTGAAATTAATAGTTTGGAAATTTTCATACCTTTCTAACTAGGAGTCAATAGTACATCTCTACCTGCAAGAATGACTTGATGCATTCATTTTACCACAATGAAAGTGTCATTTAGAAAGCCATTAGAACAGAACCTTAAAATTAACATTGTGACCCTACAAGGAAACATTAAATGGGTTGAAAAGTAATGGTATTGAAAAGGAAAGGCCTGCCTTTAAAGTACAAGTTTTAAAAAAAGAGAGAGAGAGAAAAAAAAGCCACTAATGAATAATTACTTTAATGAGCCTCTGGTCTCAGGGCTGCTCACATTCACTTGCATTAATGCTGTGAACTGTTGGATGGTGTGAACACATTAAAATACTCATTTTAGTGCTTTTTTGTTCACCGAAGCAGTGGCGTATCCCAAACTCCTCCATGAGGTGCTCTTTGGCAATTGACCTTGTCACCAAAATACTAGTGCTTCCCAGGCAATCACTGTAGACACTGGGGCTGGAAATAACCATTAAGTCTTGGACCTACTTGGAACCCTCTAGCCCTGTGGCACAGGGTCTCTTCCCATAGAAGACATTTTAGCCAAGCAGTTAATGCTGAAGTCACCAATACGTGATGCTGTGTAGAAATATTACTTTTGCATAGACTTCATGTGCTTCTAAGTCCATATATGTCAACTGAGTGAAAATAGAGTGTTTTAAGAAGTTGCTCTGAAGGGTAAATGAAATGACCTGAACAAAAACTTGGTACAGTGTCATCCATAATAAAAAGAAAAAGGTAACTATTAGGTAAAAAGTTATATTTCCTAGCCTGGCTTACAAGGACCACCATGAACTTACCCAGTTTACTATCAGAGGTTATTGCATACCATTTTCCTTCCAACTCTTGCTTCTTCCTTTATGTTCTGGCCCAGTAGTCTTAAACTTGAATCACAAATATACTGGAAGGCTTGTAAATACAAATTGCTGGGCTCATCCTCAGAGTAATGATGGATTCAAAAGTTCACAAGTAATGTTGATGCTGCTGGTCTGTAGACCACACTTTGAGAAGCACTGGTCTCATCTACTATGTCTAGAAAATGCCACTGTTCCTTCTATACCAGAAATGTTGACACCAAGACTCTGCTCATAGCACCTCATCCGAGTCCTTGCTAATTTCTGTAGCTAGAATTGGCTTTTCTTTCTTGCCTTGTTACCCTATAACCATCAGTTCCATTTGCTTCTATAGTGCTCATTCCCTTGCATGTTGCACCTTTATCTACCAATTTGTACCGTGAACTCTTCCCAGGGCAGGGAACATGCCCTGTCCATCTTTGTAATATCAGGGTCCTATGTGTTGCCTGGCAACAGTTTACTAAATCAACTCTGCTTGAATGAATGAACAACCAAACATTCATACCCTTTGAGGATCCCTTTGCTTTTTTAGGAGTAGTTTTCTCCTCCAGAAATGCTGTTATTGATTGAGAGTAAGTCCCGGTCTGTTCTTCAAGACCCTGGGCTAGTATTTTTTAAGTCACAAAACTTGCTCTAACCTGCTGGAATAAGCATTACTTCCCCTAGATACTCATTGCTCTCAAGTGTTGTTTGCTCCTTCCTCATACTGAGTTTGTTTTTTGTTTTGTTTTGTTTTGTTTTTTAGTACTACAGCTATGCCTTATTGATTTCCGTGTCCATGGAACCTAGTCAAGTGATGGAAGTTAGGAACCTCTTGGGAAAGGTGTGTGGAATGAGTGAATGGGGAAGAGAAGGTTCTGAATGAAGGCAGTCTTGTTTGGGAAGCAAACTGAATTCATCACTGGTGTACTGTACTGAGCTCTCCATTCCCTTCATGAAACCCTTTCAAATATCTTTCAGAATCCCAATGCCCTGGCCCTGCCATGCTACAGGCTGTATGAGACACAGAGAGTGTAGTTAAAAAGCTACCATTAAAATGCAAGCAAAATAAGAAACACCCCAAATTAAGCAATAGCATGAGAATGAGTTGGAGATGCTACTGAAAGAATCATGATGGAGACAATCTCTAAATTGACCAGTTTCAAATACTGAGCATCACAGTCTGGGGTGAAAGTGAACTGTGTGTGGATCATAACTTTGCCATCAGTCTTGTGCTTTAGTATTCTAAGTGTTGGTTTTCTTATCTGTAAAAAGGGAATACTGAATTATTATGGATATTAAATTAGGTGATGCATGTAAAATACTTAGTACAGTGCTTGAAATAGAGAAAGTATGCAAGACACAGAGCCATGTGGGTTAGCTGTGATAAAGTGTCAGTGATTAATGGGCTCAGTCTATGTCATGGACACAAAGATATGTGACTTTGTTCTTTACCTACAAGGAGTTTACAGAATAGTTTGATGGGAAAAGTTGACCATACCCAAAGAAGCCTTTGGATATATGTTGTCTAGTATTTATCACCAAGTAAATAATCCATTGCAGGTTTTAATGTGCTTGGAGTTCATGAAAGGTAGTGACCAGGGATGAAGGGCTTGATTAATAATTATACTCCATAATATGTCATACTTGGGGAGCTGGAAGTTAAGAATTAATTGAAATATGGGAAATAAAAGCAAGGATCTGGGACTGTAGAATTTTCTAGCATGTAAGATTCCATTAAGTATTATTGGATATTGCTATAAACATTTATCTTTCAAGGATATGTCAACTGAAAAAAATGCACAACCTAAAAATTGATTGTTATGTTTTATTCAGTGGACAAAACTGAGGATTTAGGCCTAAGACTCAACATCTCAGGTAACTCTGAAGGACTGCACTGAAGAGGCAAGGGGGGACCCATGGTATATGGGAGATTTTGCAACAAAGACCAGGTAGTTGGAACATCAAAAGATTACTGTTGATTAAAGAAAACCAGATATCTCAAGTTAAGGAATTTAGCACTTTTCTAGATCATTCCTTTGACATGCACCTCAGCTATCTGGGGCTGGTGTCCTGTACTTTCTCATCCTGTCTCCTCAGGGTGCACCATCAGAGATGGCTGCAGTGGCTGACTGCTAGATGGGGGTGGGGTATCAAGAACCTGTCTCTTTCCTGAGTTCACTCAGGGTTCACTGATGGGGCAGCTGTAATGTGATGACTTGATGGTGGCAAAAGCCTCATTTACTGATATGGCAGGCAGTATTTTTCATTCATAAGTTTATCAGTATAAACTCAATTAGATGGCTTGGACATAACTAACATTTGAGTTATCTGAACCCAATGTACAAACAGTAGGCCCATGAAAAGAATGACATAGGAATTTTAATGGATTTATACAAAAATAGAAATATAGATCAGTAGGTGAGTGTTCTTTTATAATATGCAGATATGTCATTCAGGAAAGATTTCCTAAGCCTCTCAGTTTGGATAGACATAAATGATAGTAGTGAACACATATAGTGTTGACTACACATCCAGCCTGGGTCTAAATGCTTTTATATTTGTGAAGCCATGCAATCCTCAGAACAGTATCTACTCAGGAGAACAGTATCTACTCAGCATGAAGTAGGTATTGTTACAATGCTTCATCTATGGATGATGTGTTGAGACAGGGCAACATTCGGGTATTCACAAGACCCCATGAGAACCCAAAGCAATATGGCCTTTGAGTCCGTATACTCAAGACGAATGTCACTGGAAGTTCCTGTTTACTTGTCCAGTCTGAAAAGCTCTGCCTATAGCCTGCCAGCACAGCTGGGGTTAAACATGTGGGACCACACCCAGGCCCTGGTTTCCTATCACACTGGCTGCCCTCCACTACCATCCACATGGTGACAAAGATTCAGTCAATTCTCTGTGGTGAGTTTTTACTGCCAGCCACCTTGGGATACTCACACATTCCAAATGCTAGTCCCATCCTTCTGTTTGCTCAGACAAGTAAATTTGTCACTTGAAACGATCTTTTAATTGTTTCTTTTCCTCTGGCTTCTTTCCAGGGCTTTGTAGCAAATGTTAAATGCTGTTTAAAAAATGTTTTTTCTTCTGGTGGAAGAGGTTAGCATGCATGTTGGTTAACTGTTGCATTTTGAACTTCCCACTTGGTAACTGACAGCCTGTAATTAAGCAGAACTTGAACTCTGACCATGTCTACATGTAGTTTTGTAGCCTGTCATCAAATCACTGTAGAATATTTTCTGTGAAAATGGCAGAAAATGCAATGCTCTCTGGCTGAGCGGTATCTTATCATGGTGAGGTTAACACATTCTCTGATGGGTTGGAGACCTGGGAATTTTCTTACCATGTGAGGGAACATGTTGATTTCTTCTTGAAAACATAGTTTTCTATATAATACATCAATGATATATTTCCCTTAGGGACACAGAAGCTCAAATCAGGGAAGAGAAGGTGAAGGGAGGGCATTTATTGAAATATTTAATATGTGCCAGGCTTCGGGATATGTTTTTTCCTGACTGCAGGATGCGGCGGTTTACCTCTTACCTGTTCAGTGCTGGTACTCCTGATTGAGGGCTTGTGAATTAACACCTTGGTAACAGCATACAGGTCAGATTTGGGGATTCATCTCAGACACCACTGGGGCTCCTGCTGGTCACCTGCCTTAGCTGTGTCAAAGAACTGGGATCTGAGAACCCACAACCAAACACAAGGCACCAGGGCAAGTGTGTACACTTGGTCACTCATGAGTCAGTCATGTCTGACTCTTTGCCACCCCATGACTGTAGCCCACCTGGTTCCTCTGTCCAAGGAATTTTCCAGGCAAGAATACTAGAGTGGGTTGCCATTTCTTACTCCAAGTAATCTTCCCAGCCCAGGAATTGAAACCACATCTCTTGCATCTCAAGTATTGGCAGGCAGATTCTTTACCACTGGTGCCACCTAAGAATCCCACTCTAGATGTAGGGGAGGCTTACAGAAAAACCAGCTGCTTCCTTAGGGGACCCCATCTTAGTTACCAAGACACTCCAGAGGAGCATGGATCAGCAGCAGTTCAGAGTTCTGAACCAGTAGAGAAATAAAAAGAGGATGAAGAAGGTGAGGTGAAATTTTACTGTGTTAACTAATGACACTTATATTCATAATCAAAAATGGAAAAACATGCTCTGCTGGCACAGGCAGAATTCAGAACCCCATAGAAATGCACCCCAGAAGGACCCTTCCTGGAGAAAAAACCCTGCCATAACCTCTAGCACTGTACCAAAAGTATGGACAGATCCTTCCAAAAGTTATGATCTGGAAGAACAGGGTAGTATTGGTGCGTCTCATGGGAAACTGGCTCCCAGAGCAGGGGTTGGGGAGGGGGCAGCCTGAGACTGGGCTATGGCTGAGCAGTTTTTCCTTTTAAGTTTGCCGAGCAGATTAAGTCCCTTCTCCTTCCCCTGGGAAAAACTGAGGGGGTGTCTAGGTTGACCAGGCATGTTATGCTAATAGATCCAGTTACAGGAGAGGAAATAGGAGAAGTTCTCCCTCGACCTGCATTAGGTACATGAACTCCTGGAGGGTAGATGATAGTATAACAAGATACACAAAATATTACAGGATTAACGTGACACATCTTCCAGGAGCATCAATTTTACTGAACAATTTGGGGGAAATATTATTTTAATAGTAGCACAAATACAGAGATATTTATAGAACAGAGTATAAAAATTCCCATGAATTTTTAAAACAAAGCACAATACTTTAAAGCTCTTTCAGGCTTACTTTGGGCTGCTTTGGGCTAAGCCCCCAGGTCCCTCAGGGGTATATGTTCATTTCTCTCTGCCTAGGGTAAAAGTCTGGAAGCTCTCCGAGGACACTGAGCATGTCACGTGAAACCTTTATTAAAGCACCAGTATGAACTTGGCAATGTTAGCATTTTGAAAAGCAAGGAGAGGGATTCAGAATGAGAGAGGCACGTGACCAAGGAGGCAGACATGCAGCACAGTGTCGAATGGGAGGGCCAGCCAGTGGGAAGGGAACAAGAAAGGAGGAAGAGAGTATGCGAGAAAGACCACAAACAGCAAAGGACAGAGTGGCTAAGACAACACTTTCCTAAGGGAAGGGGAAGAACTGCAGGCCAGAGCTGAGACAGATGCAGCCTCCTTGTCCACTTACTTTTGTGGTCCAGCCATGATACATGGCTGTGCATGCAGGACTCTGCTGGGGATGCTCTCTGAATGAGGTATGTCATGGGATTTTGTTTGCAGAGAGGCAGTGCTTACCCCAGTCCCCTGGAAGTTTATGTATGTCTGGTTGATCATCTGACCTCTCCATGGACTAGATGAGAGGCTAGGATAGAGTGGATTAGGTTAGGGTCAGGTGGAGTGGGTTAGGGTGGGGAGGAGTGGAATTCAATGGAATAGAATGGAATGGGATGGGGTAGAATAGAAGTTCCATTCTGTGAAGCAGGCCTTGGTACCATAAGTTGAAAGCCAAATACCTATGGAATCTAGGTAGGTAGAAAAGGTGTATAGTTGTGTTAATTACGTGCAGGGTATTGAGGGTGGGTGCCTTGTTTAAAGACACTCAAATGGAGAAATAAAAAATCTGACTGACTAGACATTCCCTTTCTGTATTATTCATGTTTTTCAAATGTGAGAAGTAAGGCTCAGAAATTAGTTTCCTAACGCCACAAATCCAGTAAAAGCCAAATTTAATCCAAAGATCTCTTTTTTATTCCCCCCCCAAAAAATTATTGTGACATCTACTTCAGAATTTCCAAAATCTTTCAAGAATATTCACTACAGAGGTAGAAACTCATGGTCCTCCGAGGAAACATGGTTTTCAGAATATTTACCCATAGAAGAGTTATCAGTCAAAATATTGCTATTTAACAAAAACAGTGACAACTAATATTTAAATAGCATGTTTCAAAATAAACAATAACAGCAAAATCAGGACTCCTGGAAGTCAAGAGAAGAAATGGTTATTGATTTGGAAAAAAATAATTGCTTTAACAGCAGAAAGATTTTAATATGAAACTTAAAAAGAAACTGTCAGCTGGTGCAAAGACTCATTAATAGCCAGATATTGGACAGCTTTTTCACTATTATCTTGGTAACATCACTTTATATAATGAATTTTGATTTTTCTTGGCATATGTGTGTAAAGTCCAATAAAACACTAAAAGGAAAAAAGATAAAAATTAGTGGAGGTGAATGACTTTTCTAAGTAGGTGATTGTTCATAGCATTCACTGTTAGCAGCAGATTTTTACAACATACACTTGCAATATTCTAGTTCTTCTTTTATTTTTATGAGAGCTGGTCATGAATGTTGATTTCCCCCCAGCAAGTGGAGAGTTTATGAAAAGCCTAGGCAGAGTGGAATTGGATTCTGAACCTGACCTGGCTGAGTTTGCATATTTCCTTTATCCAGAGCTGTGACCTAGCATTATTCAGCTTTCTCTGATCCATTTTTCCTACTATTTTTTTGGATAAACAGTTTCGTTGATGAGCACCATCACCATCTTGGCTAAGGAGATTCATGTCCCTTGATACATAGTCTCCCTCCTGACTCCAGGCTGCAGTTTAAGTATCCTGGTTTAACTCTAGCCACAGAGGTCTTAGCAAAAACTTTAAAACACCCACACAGTAAATTACCCCTCTTCTGGATGTGAAGCCACAAAGGAAACATTGTTGTATCCTCACACTTGTGAACAATTCTATTGTTAAGGATCGTATATTAAGCCAGTAGCCTTATTCATTAATACAAAATACAGCAGAGTACATTTTCAAGTATGTGCAGTGAACTGCATACATAGTGCACATTATCGTCATCAGAGCTGTGCTGAGGGAATTTAGCTTAAACTGTTTAGAGGCACACCATAATAGTTGCCTGTAATTGTTTCAAAATTGGTTTTCTGTGGTTTAGAGCTGAGTTTTTATTATTGTTGTTATTTATTAATCTCATTCTATGACTGTCACATCTGATCCTGATTTTCCTAGCACTTCTAAAACAGGAACACTCTACGATGATTTTATTTCATCAAGTAATTGCAGTATGACACTTCACCTTTAAGGGAATTGGAGCTCTGTACATTTTAAAGCTATTAACAGAATTCCTTACATTTAGCATAGAATTATAGGTCTACTGAAAGCAAGTGTTTGCCAATAAATAGAAAATTGTGTTCTCATTTATCCAAGTTCTTAAAAAAAAACTCCATATCCTTGGTTTTTATTATTTCTTCATATTTTGACAATTCTTGTAGAAACATATAATGAACTTGGTTATTTATCCTGATTCATTGAGAGCTGTGTCAAAAGCAAGGTAAAGAATTGGATTTTATTTGCAGTATTACATTAATACACATGGATTTTCCATTTTAATGAGACAGGTAACAAAGTAGCATCCAACTCCTTATTCCACCCCACTCATTAATGTATTACACAAATATGGATAACTTCTAAGCTGTATATTTAATGAGGGAGGGGATTAACCTTTAAATGCATTTATTACTTTTATTTTGCATTTAAAAATCTTGCCATTACACCAGTATTTTCTCAATTCAATCCTTTTTGTTATCTCTTTAGCTATTTCCCATGTTTGAATATCAAGTCTTTTGGGCTAATTTTTTGAAATTTATTTTTAATTGAAGGATAGTTACTTTACAATATTGTGTTAGTTTCTGCCATATATCAACATGAATCAGCCATAGGTATACATATGTCCCCTCCCTTGTGAACCTCCTTCCCACCTCCCACCCCATCCTTCCCTTCTAAGAGGGCTATTATTTTTTCATCTGTAGTTCTATCTCCTTTCTCCTCACTGTGGTCTGAGCCTCACTGGTTGAGCTAAAAAATACATTACTGCTGTTGGTTGTCTCCAGCCTGGGTCCTCAGGACAGTGAGTCCCACCACTTTTCAGCTGCAAGTCCCCCACAGATATTGTCGCTGATAGGATGTATGGGAGGCAGTGGAAGTGCCACTGCCTTGGATTATTGGTGCTGACTGTGAATGAACCAGTGGAGGGAGCAACAGGGGAACACAGTGTTCAGAAACTCTCAGAGCTCCAGCTGTGTTAAATCCTTGTAATCATGTTTGCTTGTACTTGTCCAAATTCCTCCTTAATCTGCCTTTGTGATTGAGCTAGTTAGATCACATTTTTCTCTCTTCTATTTCTTCTTCATTTACTTCTTGCTTTTTTCCCTGTGACATCATTAGAATGAAGAAGGAGTTCTGCTACTAAGATGGGCAAGAGCAGTACATACTCAAAGCAGTCTTAGAGGGTCCTTCTTCCATCTGATAAGATTCCTGTTGAATTGGTGGCTCACCTCACTCTCATGGTGGACAGAAGTTCTCTTCCTCTGATTTGCCTTTCATCTCAGGGTGTAGATATTTTATATGTTTTTTCTAAAATCTCTGACTACATTAGTCTCCTCAGCCTGCTACAACAAAACACTGTAGACTGGGTGGATTAAACAACAGACACCTGTTTGATCACAGTTTTGAAGCTAGAAATTCTAAGACCAAGGTACAGACTGATCTGGCTCTTGCTGGGGCTCTCTTCCTGATTTACAGGTGGCTGCCTTCTCACTATTTCCTCATATGGCAGACATATGCCTCTCTCTTCCTCTTCTTAGGCACGTGCGCACTTCAGTCATGTCCAACTCTTTGCGACCCCATGGACTCTAGCCAGTCAGGTTCTGCTGCCCATGGGATTCTCTAGGCAAGAATACCAGAGTAGGTTGCCATGCCCTTCTCCAGGGGATCTTCCTGGCCCAGGGATTGAACCCAATCTCTTTTGTTTCCTGCATTGGCACTCGAGTTATTTACTATTGGCACCACCTGGGAAGCTCAATCCCATCCTGAGGATCATACCCTGATGACCTCATTTAACCCTAATTACTTCCCAAAGGCCCATTTCCCAATACCATCACACTGGGGTTAAGGCTTTAACACATGGAATTTGGGGGGAAGACAGTTCTGTCCATAGCACTGACCTCCTCTGTCTTCTCTGTTTTAAACTTGGTCTCGTCTCTACCCTTTTCACCATTACTTAATATCTTTACTAAAGTTGGATTCCATTGTAAAAGGAAATATTCTATCAGCACTGTAAGTAGAAGACTAATATCAGTTGCCCTGATAAAAGTTGAATTCATAAGTACAAAAGATGGTAAAGAAAGATAAGTGTTTTTCTGGCTCTCATGTAGCACACTTGGAGAGCACTGGTGAAAACCATGTTCAGGTTCTGAATTCAAGATTTGCCTTAGATGTGCGCATATTCTACTACTGATGTAGTTTGAGAGTTGGTTCAAGCCATGCAGCTTTTGTGTGACCATACTAAATCATCTTTACCTAGTTTAGAACGAATCTAGAGTAGGGAAAATGGGGAAGAATTGTGACTCCTTTCTGAGTCCAGATTTATAGTTGCTAGTGATATATATTTGTGTCTTTATGTGAGCTGTACTGGCTACTGCACTTTAATTGGTGGAACCGTGATCACTTAGGCTATTAACAGAAACTAGTCATGTGTTTTCAAAGAAACTGGTATAAATTAGAATCTTTCATTAAAGATCAATCAGCCATTTTCACATTTCAAAATTTGACACTATTGCTTTCTTGATGGGAGAGCAAACTGACCATAAAATTCATCTAATCCTTTTTCTAAGGGTAGGAGTCAAGAAAATAAAAATCTATCTATATTAGCTGCTTAAAATATTTATATTATTAATTCTGGCATAACTACTTCAATAGTAAGATTATGAAGTGATTTAGCCAACGTTGCTTGAATGTTAGGCATAGGGAAGCAGCCGAGGAGTCAGCTCTGTACTCTCTGCTCTTATCTCTAAGGTTTGGTTTCAGAGATTTAGAAAAGAATCAGAGAAATGTTTACCTAAAAAAAGAATCAAAGAGACATCTAGCTGTCAGTAAAATGGCCTATCTTGCTTTTCTAAGTGCAAGATAAAGAACTTAAAATATACTGAGAAACATTTCATGAACTTTTTTTTTTAATTGGCTCAGAGAAAGTTTCTTAAGAAAGCCAATGAGTGACCCACAACTGTAGTCATGGACAGGAAATTCAATGACTTCCTGGAGAAAGCTAAACATTTAGCTGTAATAGAGGCAATGCAGTTGGTTCTAAGAACCTTGAAAGAGTAGTAGACCGATGTCTTATAAATTCAGGCTGTCACTTAGAAACTTTGATCTCTAGCAAGGCATTGAACTTCACTGAGCCTCAATTTTTCCATCTATAACTATTCTTGTATGGCCAAATTTCAGTGATCTATTTTGCGTATATCTTTTCCTATCATTTCTGCTTTATGCAATCTGGCTTTAAGTGTCAACATTTCCTCAACTGATACACAGGAAGACAATGAGAATTAAAATGGATTTTTTTTTCTGTCGTCATTGTTGTGAATGAAGGTGTCAGAGAATATGTTATACGTATGTGAAAATATGGTTATTTTTTATGATCTGTATACAGTCAAATTGTATCATACATAGATTTGCATATTGGGCGTATAACCAAATGTCAGAAGGAGTTTAGGGCATGAAACTCTGAACTTCAAACAAAATTCATAAGAATCTGGACATATGCCCTTTTTTGTTTTTCTGTAATGATCTTAGTAAAATAAATTCTGGAGGCTTTTGACATATATATTTTTATGTGAGAAACACTTTTCCCTGAGTTAAAGTCAATCACCAACTCTTGGTAGTAGATTATTTTTCCATACAGAAAATTTTATTGCAATGTTCTATATAATTCATGTATGTGTAGCTTATCTATCCCTTACAAATTCTACAGAAGATTTAAGGCAGCTGGAAAAAGGAAAAATACACAACAGAAGTGTAAATTTGAAAACAAGATGATTTAGGACAAGGGAAATGTAAATAAGTTTGAAAAGTCAAAACCAGGGGCTTAAGGACCTTAAAGCCTTTCGTCACTTTGATAATGGTTGGTTCCATGTTGCTATTATTAGTTCCATGTTGCTCTAGTCACTTTAATGTATATTTTTACACTTCATTCTGCCAGTAGTGTCATGAGAAGGATTTTACTCTCTTTTCTCCAGATGATGAGTCTTATTTTTACAGAGGTCGAGTGATTTGCTTCAAGCTTCTTAGCTAAAAAGTGGCAAAATTACAAATTGAATGCAATGCTAATTCCAATACTTATTTGAAATTCCACAAACACTACTACCCTATATCTGATTACTACTATCGATTCATTCAGTGTTTGTCTTCTTCACTCTTCAGCTTATTCTTCTCCCTTCCAACCATGGTTCTCTTATGTAGGTTTATGTTTTTAGAAGCTGGAATTAAATATTTCATATTCATAGATTCTCAGATTTCACCTGAGACATATAGCACTGAATAGAGTTTCTGGAGAATATTTGAGAGACTTATAATAAGAAAAAAATCTTTTGTAGAATTATATAGGGTGAGGGTTGTCCAGTATATGATGACAGAAATGCTATCAAGTTGCCGTAAGTCAGAACCACTGTCTCAGACTCTGCTTTCAGATTCTTTAGGAATCCAGTGACTCTACGGCAGAGTGACAACAGATGAGAGAAGGGTGTTGCATGCTCAGTTGCTTCAGTTGTGGCCAGCCCTTTGCAACACTGTGGACTGTAGCCCACCAGGCTCCTCTCTCCATGGGATACTCCAAGCAAGAATATCAGATTGGATTGCCATGCCCTCTTCCAGAATATCTGGAAGAATGGTATATATGGGCAATTAGAATTCTTTGAAAATAGTAGGAGTTGCCCTGGTCATCTTGTAGTTAAGACACTGTGCTTCATACTGCACGGGTCTAGGGTTTGATCCCTGGCTAGGAAACTAACATCGCAAATGCCACGTGGCATGGCCAAAAGAGGAGAAAAATAAAATGCTTATTATCAATGGCTTAATCGAGAATAAAGACAAACACTTAAAATTAGCATGCAAGCTCTGTTCTGGACCTACAAATAAAATCAGGTGAACTGTGGAGGGCATGGGGGCAAGATTGTGGTATTCAACTTGGCAGCGGTCTCCCTTCCCATTTTACATTGGGCCTTCTGTTCTGCTTTCTGCCTCCTTGACTTTCTATGTAACATAGTTTGTAGGGTGTTTTTTTTTGTTTGTTTGTTTTTTTCTATTCAGTTGATTCAGGCTGCCTTTGGAATATGTATCAGCCAGATTTTCCCCCCATGGAAGTGTGATCAGGAAGGAAAGGAGACCACATACTGCGATTTGCTGCATGCACACACAGCTCTATTTTTATTGTATCTTAGTCAATGGAAATTAATTGCTAATTATCCAAACATTTCTATGATAATATTTCAAGCTCTCTTGTAGCAGATGTGGCCTAAACTATATTTGGAAGGGAGTAGATGGTATTATCTTTCTGATGGGAAGTATTGCATGGGGCTTTAACATTTTTTGCACCATTTTTTATTTCAGAAAGAAAAGTGGCTATCCTTCTTTTGAACATTTGTTAAATATTCATACTGACCAGAGTAATTATGCACTGACTATATTGGCAAACATATAACTCTGTCAACTTTAAGAAATTGGGAAATGAAATTAAACATTTTGTGGATAATGTATTCGGTTATGTGCTCATATAGACATATAGGTTGTTTAACCATCACCACGATGCATTTGCAGTCATTGGTAGTAACAGACTTCTCTTTTTGGGGGACTCTCATGCTGAATTATTCTCTTTTTTTATTGCTTTAGATGCCTGTCCTTCAGTGCCTGAACATTGCTTTTTCATTTCCCCTTTATGAATGCTAATAATATAATGGATACAGCACTCGCTATTTTTAGTAATTCAGCATTNGAGGGGGGCAGGCGGCACGGGGGTTGAAGGGGGCAGCCTGGGCTTCAAAAAGGTGGGACCACAGTGGAACTCCAGCTGGGGCAGGTCCTGGGATGGCCAGGCGTCTCCCCCCTCACTTCCACGCGGGGACCACAGGCCCCTCACCCACCTTCTTCTTCCAGGAGCCCCGGACGCCAGGCACCGCCTCATGGAGCCGGTTGATGGCTTCCCTGTGTGGGCGGAGGGGGAGGGGGCTTAGAGAGCTTGGAGGAGAGAGGGCAGGAGCTCAAGAGGAGGGTAAAGGCTCAGAGAAGGCAATGGGCTAAGGAAGGGGTGCGGTGCATCCTGAGGGGTGGTGCTCAGAGGACAGAGGGATGCTGGGGCAACTGGTGGCCTAGACGGGGACTCCCAGACGCCCACGCCATGTGCCCGGCAGGTGCCCTTGCCCTCAGCTCTCCCCATCCTGCCCTTTCTTTCTCAGACACCAGCGGACCCCTGAGCCACAGCCCAATGAAGGCACTGAGGTCAGAGTTGGGGATGCTGGCGCAAACCTTGAGCCTGGACCCCAAGTTCTGTGTGACCACAGGCTGGCCAAGATTCCCACCTGAGGCATGAGAGCATGCCCTCTGTTCTGGGCCCCCCAAGACAGGGGCCGAAACTGACCCCCCAAACCAAATGGGAGAGACTTCGTGAAAGGGCTCATCCCTGGGGAGGGACTGGAACTTTTACAGGATCCTGAAAGTTGGGCGGACACACAAGTTCTTAACTACGTCGGTGCTGCAAGGGGAAAGCAAGCCCTCAGCCTGACAGGTGGGAAGGTCAAATGGAGCAGTAGCTCCTCAAAATGGGTAAGGCAGTCACATCCCCAGGTGGACGCCCCGGAGAACTGAAAACACAGGTGCACACAAAACCTGCACACATGGCCACAGAGCATAGCTCACAAGAGCCCAAAGGTAGAAACCACCCGAACGCCCATCTGTTGAAGATGGATAAACAGCCTATGGTCCCTCCTACGCATAGGAGCATCATGTAGCCCTGAAAAGGAGGGAAGCCCTAACACTCCCTACCAGGTGGATGGATCCTGCAAACAAGATGATCGGTGAGAGAAGCAGACACAGAAGGACATACAGTGTGTGATACCATCAATGGGAAAGATCCAGAACAGGCAAATCCACACACAGAGAGGGTGGGTTCCTGGTTATCAGGGGTTGGGGGAGGGGGTTGGAGATGACTGCTCACGGGGCAGGGTTTCCTTTCGGGGTGATGGAATGTTCTAGAATTAGACCATGGTTATGGTTGCCAGGGCTCCCAGGGTGATACCAGTGGTAAAGCAATGGCACTAGTGGCACTACCAATGCAGGAGACACAAGAGACCTGAGTTCAATCCCTGGGTCGGGAAGATCCCCTGGAGGAGGGCATGACAACCCATTCCAGTATCCTTGCCTGGAGAATCAGGTGGACAGAGAAGCCTGGCAGGCTACAGTCCATGGGGTCTCAAAGAGTCAGACCTGACTGAACGACCGAGCACATAGTACACTGCACCACCGCCTCCACTCCCAGCACTGAGTGGCGCCAGAGCCTGCCCCAGCCAGCCTCACCTGGTGACCTGGGTGCGTGTGCTGAAGTCCAGGGAGCGCATGGAACGGAGCACCTCGATGCAGCCCATGTACTGAGGGGAGAGAGCACAGGTCAGCACCAGCCCCGCAGAGCCCAGCTGGGGGCCACTGTGGACCCAAGCTCCCTCCAGCGAGCACCCCCGTCGGCCTCCCCTCCTGCCACCTGGGGCTGGGGGCCCACTGTGGACCCAAGACCCCCTCCAGTGAGCCCACAGCCCTCCCCTCCCGCCACCGGGGCTATAGCCCCCAGCCCCATCCTTAGAACGATGCCCAACCTGGCCGCCCCCACACCGTCCTGTCTTTTTTTTTTTTTCCTGTCATTTGCAGCCTGGCTCCTTCCCCAGCTCCAGGCTCCTGGTTGCCTCCTCAGAGCCACCCTCTTGACTGCGAGTTGTTCCCTGGAAGCTGGTAGATTCCTTCAACTCAGTCTCTCCTGCTCATTCTCTTTCTGCTCCACTAGAATGCCAGCCCAGGAGGACCGTGTGGGGGTAACCCTGCTCACTTCTATATCCCAGGGCCCAGGGCAGGGCCTGAGAGCAGATGGTGGGTGGAAGCCGTCTGGCCCTTTGTAGGAAGGAATGCTGACTCCTGCCTGGACCACCCTTTCCAGGGACGGGAACTCAGAATCTCCAAGAGATGTTGCTCAGGGGCAGCTGGGGAAGGGGTACCAGAGATGAGGGCCACCAGTGCCCCCAACATGGTGTCTGCGCTGCAGGAGGAACCTGGGCCGGCCACATGCAGCGACCGTCATGTGATCACTGTCATGGATGGGAAACGTCCAGGACAGGCAGGCCCGCAGGGACAAAGAATGGGTTCCTGGCTGTCAGGGGTTGGGAAAGGAAGGGGTAGGATCACTGATAATGGGGACAGACTTCCTTTGGGGTGATGGAATGTTCCAGAACAGATAGAGGTGGTGATTGTACAATGTTGTGAAGGTACAAAGTAGCACTGAACTGTGCTCCAAAATAACTCATGGTTAGCTTAGTTACGTGATTGTACCTCAACTTTTAAAAAATGATTCACACACACACACACATTTTGACCTTGAAACTCCATTTCTAGGACTTTATCTCACAGAAGCACCAGTCCCTAGGCACCAGATGTGGTACAAGTGGCTATGTCGGGGCACACACTCCACCCATCTCCCCAGGGCTCCAGTGGGCTGGTATTTACCCCCAGTCACTCTTGACTCTGCAGCACAGTACAGGGTGGCCGGAGTGCCCACCAACTCGCTTTGCCCTCCTGGGCTGGTCCCAGGGTGCCAGCCACCTGTCTGGTCCCGACACCTGATGCTGCTCCCACCAGCCCCAGCCTGCCCCTCCCTTCCCATGAGAGCTACAGCACTGAAGGAGTAAGGAGTTGCAGACATCCCAAAACTTGACACATTTAAGGTTGCGAGGTCCAACCCAGGAGGCCAAGGTTGGTATTTCCAATAAATGACAAATATTTTCTTAGTGTAATATGTCCCAAATAATGCATGAGATATGCTTAGGCCATTATCTGTGCTTATGAGAACTTTACATTTAACCGGGCAGCTTGCATTTTTGCTAAACTAAACCATGGTGCTGGGAATGCAAGAGCTTGCAGTTGTAAAAGGAAACAAAATTTTAATATATTTATATGCAAATATCTCTACAATTCGGCATCAAGCGACAGGAGCAATTAGAGCTCAGTGAGTGCCTTTTGTGTGGACAAATGGGCCAGGAAAGAGTGCACAAGTGTAAAAACAGCCACCAGCTCCTGCTCTCCCCCATCCAGGTCCTGGGCTGGCCTAGACAGAAGCAGAGGCTGGAAAGGCACCTGTCGCATGCTCCCCCACTGCTTCTGGGGCCCCGCAACCCTGCCAGGCTGGCCTGCCTGATAATGAGACAAGGTGGCCTACTCCATCTCCCCAGCTGACATGGAGCCCGTCACCACGTGAACGAGGAAAACCTCTAACAGGGCACGCATCTGAGGGGATGTCAGTGCAGCAGGGCCCCAGGGTGAGGGGTCTAACCACCACCCCCCAACTAGTGTGCAGCCCACCCTGGCTCTGCAGCTAAAATGTGGCTGAAATCCTCCTGTGCCCCAGCCCCTCCCTGGATGAAGTGGGGGCACAACTCAGCTGTGCAGGAGAGGAGATGGGCTAGGGGTCCCATCCTGGAGGACAGGGAGCAGACCACAAGGGCACAGAAGGTGAGGAGGAGGCTAAAGGAGCGCCAGGCAGTGATGACATTGGTAAGTCATTTGTCACATGCAGGCCTGATCCAAGCTCACTTCACCTGAAGCCCCGTGATACAGTGACAAACCACCCCCAGGAGACAGAGCCCCAAGGACACGAGGCACCCTGCTCAGAGTCACTACTTGTAGGCTGCTAGGGCACCGCGCGGGCCCACATTCTGGGCTCCAGGATCACCTGCGGTGTCACGCAGAGTGTTACCAGCCACGCAGGCAGTGTTGTTGTTCAGTCAGTAAGTTGTGTCTGACTCTTTGCAACCCCATGGACTGCAGCACGCCAGGCTTCCTTATCTTTCACCATCTCCCAGAGTTTGCTCAAACTCATGTCCATCCAGTTGGTGATGCCATCCAACCATCTCATCCTCTGTCATCTCCTTCTCCTCCTGCCNTTTGCAACCCCATGGACTGCAGCACGCCAGGCTTCCTTATCTTTCACCATCTCCCAGAGTTTGCTCAAACTCATGTCCATCCAGTTGGTGATGCCATCCAACCATCTCATCCTCTGTCATCTCCTTCTCCTCCTGCCTTGAATCTTTCCCAGCATCAGGGTCTTTTGCAATGAGCTGGCTCTTTGCATCAGGAGACCAAAGTACTGGAGCTTCAGCATCAGTCCTTCCAATGAATATTGAGGGTTGATTTCCTTTAGGATGGACTGGTTTGATCTCCTTGCAGTCCAAAGACACAACTGATGCTTTTGAATTATGGTGCTGGGAGGAAGTGGTGAGGCTGCAGCAAACTACACGCTTGGGGCCAGACCCCCCTGGAACCCAGGGCTTTTGCCTGAAATGCCCCAATTTGTAAATGATGACAAAATTTTATTCTTAGGACTTCCCCGGTGGTCCAGTGGGTAAGAATCCGCCTGCCAGTGCAGAAGATGCAGGTTCCATCCCTGGTGCAGGAAGATCCCACATGACAGGGCAGAAGAACTATACAAAAAAGATCTTCATGACCCAGATAATCATGATGATGTGATCACTAATCTAGAGCCAGACATCTTGGAATGTGAAGTCAAGTGGGCCTTAGAAAGCATCACTACAAACAAAGCTAGTGGAGGTAATGGAATTCCAGTTGAGCTATTTCAAATCCTNAAAAAAAAAAAAAACGCATACAGACACACACCAACCACAAAGTGGTTGCTGGTAGCAGATTTTGAGTAGGCCTTAACCACCGAGTTGAAGTCTGGAGACTTGCTGACATTTTGAAAATAGTTTTTAGAACAAAATGTCAGATGATCGGAGCTATATATCATGCACGAGCAAATTGTGCAGCTGATGCTAACTAAGCCGATTCCTCCCGAGCCGCACAAGGATGGATGACCACTTTGCTTTTAGGAGAACTAAATATATCCACATGTATATGCCACACACCACATTCAGCGCACACTTTGCTCTGCCAGGCTTATACATGATCCGTCATTGACTGACACCTGTGTGAACCAATGCGATCCTGGCAACCTGGCATTATTTTTGAAACGAAGCCATGGCCAACGGAACGTCATTTCATGTCCCAACTTTGGACCAATGGCACTGCCACTCTTCTGTGATGGCTCATCAAGGCAGCTGTGCTGTATTCACATTGAAATGAGGGGATTTTTAAAACCCAAGCAGCTGTATTATTCAGACTTAAAATAAAAGCTTAGTTTCCCCAAATGGGTGTGACGTAAACATCTCATTAAATATTTTTAATTTTGAAAAAAATATTTTAAATGCCAGTGACTACACGGGTATTGGCAGCAGCTTGCGTCTGTGTGTGAGCTCCTGGAAGGAGGTCTCCTTGCTCTTTAATGGTGTTCGTGTGCCCTTCCTACTAGTAGAACTCCAAGGGGGACTATTCCACACTACAGGTGGCAAGTGATTCAGAAACACGGTATACACATTCTGGCTGTTTGATGACTTCCAATTAGGTAAACTCTTGTTGCAGAAGGAAACCCAGCTGCTTTGTTCAGGGCCACTTCATTTTCTTGAGTTACAGTTCCCAATAAGCTAAACCTGAAAAAGGTCAAAGGTTTCTTTTCTCTGAAATTCTTGTTTGGCTTCTCTGGGTAGTGTTGGGTGCTGGCCATGATTTACTAAACAATTCACATTCCCAGGAGGGTATTAGCTACAAATTGGCACCTGCCATTGGCCCTTGCCATCTCCATCTATACGGATTAATTCATGTGCTGCTGCAGCTGCTGATTTTCAGCACCCTTGAAAGGAGCTCAGGGTGGAGAGCAGAAATGAGGCATTCTGTGCTGGAGGGGAAAACTGGCAGAACAGGTCTTCAGATAGTTAGATATTCTCAGGAGCCAATTTTATGAGCCCAATTCTTGTATCTTCTCATATCTAGTAAAGCACTTCATGGTGACATCTGTTCCTCATGACTAGCAGAAACCTGCAAAAAGAAAAAAAAAAAAGTGCTTGATTGCATGTACTTCCCCTTCACCAGAATTCCATATATACTGGCATTCCCCCCTACTTCTTTGGAGCAGTTTCTCAGGGCTGTCTGATATGCTGTCTCCTGGGCTATAGTCCTCATTTTGCCCCACATAAAATTCGACTCACAACTCTCAAGTTGTGCTTTTTTTTTTAAGTCAGCAGGGGTGACTCACTTTCCATAGATCAAGAGATTAGCAGGATCCATTAGGACCTCATTTCTTTTCTGTACCTTTGGGAGGAAATTGTTGATTAGCCCCTTCCTCCAAGCTGTATGTCATTAATAGCAGTTAAATAAAAATGTCAGAGGTGGCTTTTGTCTCTGAATATAAGAGTAGCCTGTGTTCTCAGTCATTAGGGAAAAAAGCATCTTCTCTTTGGGTACGTACAGGCATCACTAAGTATCTGCTGGTTGGTTCCAGAATCCCCTACACCCACACCACCCCATTCCTGGGCAGCTCTTGAAATCTCCAACTTTTTTGGCACTAGGGATTGGTTTTGTGAAAGATAATTTTTCTANTGGGTACGTACAGGCATCACTAAGTATCTGCTGGTTGGTTCCAGAATCCCCTACACCCACACCACCCCATTCCTGGGCAGCTCTTGAAATCCCCAACTTTTTTGGCACTAGGGATTGGTTTTGTGAAAGATAATTTTTCTAGGACCAGGATAGCAGTGATGGTTTGGAGAAAATTAAAGCTCATTATATTTATTGTGTACTTTATTTCTATTATTATTACATCAGTTCCACTTCAGATAACCAGGCATTAGATCCCAAAGATTGGGGACTCCTGCCTTACAGTCAGCTCAGGTATCTGCAGATTCTGCATCTGTGGATATGGAAGACCAACTGTATATTATTCACTGAAAAAAATCTGTGCGTAAGTGAATTCGTGTGGTTGAAGCCCATATTGTACAAGAGTCAATGTATTAGCTTCCTAATGCTGCTGTAACAAATTATTGCAAGCCTGGTAGATGAAAACAGCACATGTTTATTATCTTATAATCTTGGAGGTTGAAAGTCCAAAATTAGCTTTTTTGAGCTAAAATCAAAGTATCATCAGGGCTCTTTCTTTCCAGAAGCGTAGAGAAGAATCTGTTCCCTTGTTCTTCAGCTTGTAGGTGTGGCCATGTTCCTTGCATCCTAAGTGCATCACTCCCACCTCTGCTTCCTCCACACCAGCTTTATTCTTCTCTGAAGTTTTCTTCTGCCTGTCTCTTATAAGGACCCCTTTGATAGAGTCTGCTTGCATAATCCATGATAATCTTCCCTTTTGAGATCTTTAACTAAAATTCCCTTTTACCATGTAAGATGGCATATTCACAGTCCTGGGGATTTGTACCTGGATATCTTTAGGATGCCATTAGTCAGCCTGCCTTAAGGTGGAGACTTTAAAGGGGGCTGGATTGGGTGCGAATTCTAACTTGGTCAGTGGCTCCCCATATATCCTTGAGAAAGTTATTAACTCTCTGAGTTTCTTAACCAAAAAATGGGACTAATACTGCCAACACCACAGGTATTGTATAAAAAGCAATGGGCTTTACATAGTAGGTGTTCCACAAATGTAATCCCCATCCAACCTTGTGGAAGGAAATGTAGAAGGAATAGAACATTTCACAAGTCCAATCAGGCCAAATTATTAGTCAACAGAAATGGCTACTCTTTTTAAAATTTTTGTTTCTTTTTAATTTTTTGTTTTATTTTTGTCTCTTTGGTAGATGTCATAGTTAGGGAAGTATTAATGCATGTAGGGGTGTTATTATTAATATTATGGTAAATGAACTAGAGCATTTTCTCACTGTAATTTTTTCCTATTGGGTCAAGTATACTCATGGTTTTTTGACAAATTCTTCCTGTCACCCAGCTGCCTTGTGTCACAGGATGCCAATGGGACTAAAAATCCTACGACTGATTCTGCCCCTACAGAGAACAATAGGAATTTGAATTTGATTTGCCCATCTTCTGGGAAGACAGTCAAAGTTCCCCTTCAGTGAGGCTGAGTTGACAATGGGCACCCCTTGTACTCTTTACAGCATGTTCACCTATTATTATGATGATGTCATTATTCACATTATTGCTCTCATTATTATTATTATTATCTGGTGACCTCTGTTCTGGGGTGGAACTCCCTGTGACAGATGGGAGCTTCATTTATTGGACTGCTTTATGCTGCACAATTCCCCTGCCATTCTGAGTTTATATTGAGACGGGCTGCTTTTCGAACAAAGGCAGCCTGATCACAATTTGTCAGTGTACTTGGTAGCTATATATCACCAAAGCTCTCTGCCAGTCCTTCTGGGACCCAATTATTTATGGAGCTGACAATATGGGATAACTTTCTTGTTATGAATGCCACCATCACAATCAAAGTTTTTCTATCTTGAATGGGAAAGCAACAAAAGTTCTGGTTGGTCAAAAATCCCATTAACTAAGAGTTAATTCACATTGCCCGAGGTGATCTCTTGGTGCCCCAAGTGAGCTGATGAGATCCATGGGGAAAGTTCTATTTCAGTATTCTTTTCTATCCAAACCTGGGGAGATCTGTTGATAACCTTTGTTTCTGTAGCTTCTGTGTAATACAAATTTAGGGTTTTGCAGCTTGGGAGCAGCCTTCCTTCTGAACCACTGTGGACAGAGTTTACCAAGGACTCTTGGGAGTGGAAATGAAGTCAAAGGCTTGGGCTCTCCCGTAAAGTGCTTATAATTGAATGAGGGGAAAGATCCAGCTCAAATCTATATTTACCAATATAGCTGATAGCGAAATAAATATCAACTGAGATCACCTTGACCACCTCGAGCCTGAAAATGGACTCAAACAATACCATTCCAGTGAAGAGACGCCTTTTTTCTCCGCTGTCCTTTACTAACTCTTAGGTCACACTAATTTTAAATCAAATTCCTTGTCTCTGCTTTTAAGATACCTCAAAAGGACACCGAAGAGAAAAGAAACTAATTAAACCTAAAATAAATTAAAGTTTAAAAGAGAAAAAAGGCCTACATAAAGAAGAGATCAACAGAAACATGAAATGTGATTTGATATAAAATCCTGGAGAGCATGGCAGCTCACTCCAGTCTTCTTCCCTGGAGAACTTCCATGACAGAGGAGCCTGGCCGGTTATAGTCCACGGGGTTGCAAAGAGTCGGACAGGACTGAGCAACTAAGCACAGCACCACACANTGGCAGCTCACTCCAGTCTTCTTCCCTGGAGAACTTCCATGACAGAGGAGCCTGGCCGGTTATAGTCCACGGGGTTGCAAAGAGTCGGACAGGACTGAGCAACTAAGTACAGCACCACACACCACAGAGGGTTTTAGTATTAGGACATGAGATAGTTTTAGTGGTAGACCATATGGATTTGAGGTTTTTTTGACTTATTGGCTTGACAGGTCCTGAGAATAACATTCCTGCATTTCAAATACCTATTTACTGACACACCTTCTCCTAGAACAACTGCTTCTGTAGCTTTAGTTGCACACGAAATTATTTTTATCCCTTTCTCTTTTATTAAAATACTCTTTGAATAAGGTGTAGTGCTTAAAAGATTAGATCTTATAGAGAAACATAGCATATTGTATTTAAATATGCTAATCTCTTAGAGGAAATGAAGGATCTCAGCCTGCTCATTACGAAATAAATTAATTCATCACCATTGCATTCATCATCAATCATCATCCAGTTGTGTCCAGTTTTCAATTAAGTTTCTCCAAACTGCTTTGTGCCTTTACCAAAAGAACCGATTATCTCTGATGATGATTTTTTTGTGGGTATTCGGATGTTGATGGCAGTTGAATTGGCATAAACATGCTGAATGTCTTTTTTATTCAAGTAGTTAAGCAGTTGCTGTTCAGTGCATACAAATATGTTATGATGACAAGTTAAAAAAAATTGATGTTTTAAAATGTATTTTCATGGTCAAATATCCAGCCTCTCATATTGACAGGGACTATTTTACATGAGCATTGCTAACAGTAATGCAGATGGGGAATGTTTATTGAATAGGCATTGCTTGTCTTCATTCCTTGAAATGATTTTTATTAGACACCAATAAGTTTCCAGTACTGTGATACACTCTGCATATACAAATCAGTCGATGCAACTGACCATATCCCTGCCCTAATGGAGCTTCTAGTCCATTTCATGTAAGTTTCCTTATTCTGAGATATATTTTTACTAGATAAGACCCTACACATCAATGTTAGTTATTACACACTCCCTCGCTTTAAATTAGACACCAAAAGCCATGATCATTTCACCAATGACCTCCAAGTGAACACAAGTCTGCTTAACACTTGGGAGTTAATATGCATTCCATGCCTGAAGAACAATTTCTGACTATCTCTTTAAGATTTCCTTCCAGAATGAGGATGTATGAAAATGACTCACCATGCCTGCCACTTATCTCTAGATTCCTATAACATGAAGATGATCACAATCTGCCATCGTGCTGTTAAAATGATGCATAACCCTACCAGTACTCTGAAATGATCGAGTATTATTGCAGCCTCTTACAAGTTGGGCACTGAGATAATTTGGCTAGTGTTGGAGAAAGAATGTTCCACAACCCCTGTGGCTCCCCCTTCATTGAATAAATATGGCATGCTGCTGCTTTTGTTCTCCTTGTGTATGGAAGAGCAATTAATGTGTCAAAAAAGAAAAATCACAAAAATGTGCAGACTTTCTTCCCCTATGAAAATTGCAAGACTATGCTCAATCTGCCTTAAAATTATTGTACAACATTACAGGATGTTGTTATCTTTGAAATATTAGATAACTTGTGGTTGGCATTACATTTCTTATTGAGGTTTCATGACTTCTGTGTCCATTAAGCATCCCACAGTGGATTCATGTATTTCTTTAAAAATGCCATTGGGCTGCCAGTGTTTACGTAGACACCTTGATGTATTGTTTTCTTATTTAGTTAGTTTAAATCAAGCATTTAAAAAAAATGCAAATATCTGTCAATTTTAGTTAACAGAATGTATCATGAATATGGACAAACTGCTGCAGTTCTTGCTCTCCGGTCAATTATTTTCCTGATATTCAAGGACATTCTTAGAAAGGGTCATAAAATCTTTGTGATGAGAAGGAAATAAAACTTGTTTTCTGTTGCTAGTATTCAGAGGAAAGAAAGGGGAAAGAATCGAATTCAAAGGTTTTGTGTTGTGTCCATTTTTTTTGTGCATATAGTCCAATAAATCAAGTTGTTAATAATTCAATAATCTTACCATAGTAAATGTCAATAAATATACATGAATTGAATGAACAAATGCACTCAATCTCTTAACAATGAAATTTATTACTAAACTTAGTAAGGAACTTAGTTACTGATAAGCTAGTAATCTAGTTCACTAATTTCTTTTCATAGTTTAAATTAGATCTAGTTCGTTGTTTGAAAAAGAAAATAATATTTTCATTTCATGCTGTTGAACTTGTGCTTATTTTCCCTCTCCTGCTTGAAAATAAGCTCCGCGAGGCCTGTAAGGTTTATTCCTGTTTGTGGTGCCCAGGATAATCTGTCACAAATAAGTCTTCCAGTTATTATTTACCTTGGGAAGGACCTAGTTGTCTTTCTGAAAAAATGTATATATTCAAAAATACAAGTATCTCTGCTTGTACATTCTATGAGAGATTTTGTTTATTTATGTATTTGGCTGTTCTAGATCCTAGTTGCAGCACATGGAATCTTTAGGTGTAGCATATGAACTCTCAGTTGTAGCATGTGGAATCTAATTCTCTGACCAGGGGTTGAATCTGGGCCCCCTTTGGGAACATTGGGTGTACAGCATCTTAACCACTGGACCCTAGGGAAGTCCTGAGGGATATTTTAAAGAATAACACATGTGGTTCCTAAAACCTTGAAAATTGCACAGAGTACATAGTCCAACAACGGAGACTTTGTTCTCTGTCCCTCACACAGATCGTGGGGCTTCCGGATACCCTGTCTTTGTCAGTCTTCCCCGCTGTGAAGAGCTGCCCTACTCTCCCAGTCCCTTTGCTCCTGTTCCTGTTAACTAATTTTAACTAATTCTTGAAGACTCAATCAATTTCTCTTTCAAAAAGCCTTTCTTATGTCTCCTTCCAGCCTCCTTAGGGCCTCCCATCTATGGTTTTCCTTTCATGGGTAACCGTCCCCATGCTGTTTTGTTCAGTCACTCAGTTGTGCCCAACTCTGTGACCCCATGGACTGCGGCACACCCAGCTTCCCTGTGCTTCACTATCTCCTGGAGTTTGCTCAAACTCGTGTCCATTGAGTCGATGATACCAACCAACCATCTCATCCTCTGTCACCCCCTTCTCCTCCTACCCTGTTTTTCCCAGCAGCAGAGTCTTTTTCAGTGAGTCGGCTCTTTGCTTCAGGTGGCCAAAATAATGGACTGTCTTTGTATTAATTTTGTTGACTGATGATGTGCTTATGTGTCAGTCTTTTCCACTAGACCAGTGAAGATCTAAAAGGCAAGGATTGTTCACTGCCATAGCTCCAATACCTAATGGAGTGCATAATACGAAAGGGGTCTTGTCAATGTTGTATGGAAGGAAGAAAAAAGGAGAAAGGAAGGGAGGGAGAGAGGAAGGGAAATAGGAAGGGAGAGAGGAAGTAAAAGATGAAAGGGAAAAGGAAATCACTCAAAGGAAACTCTTCAATGACTATTATAAAGAAATGTCTCCGCATGTACTCCAAAGTTCATAGCAGCACTATGACAATAGCTAGGACATGGGAACAATCTAGATCTACATTGATAGATGAATGGATAAATACACTGTTGTGCATATATCCAATGGAATATTACTCAGCCATGAAAAAGAACGATTTTTTTTGTCAGTTCTAGTGAGACGAGTAAACCTAGAGTCTGTTATACAGAGTGAAGTAAATCAGAAAGAGAAAAGCAAATAGAGTGCATTAACACATATATATGGAATCTAGAAAAATAGTATTAATGAACCTCCTTGCAGGGAAGGAGTGGAGAGGCAGACGGAGAGAACAGACGTGTGGACACAGTGGGGGAGGGAGTGGGGCGAATGCAGAGGGCAGCGCTGGCGTGTGCACTGCCGTGGCTGAGACAGGCGGCCCGTGAGGCGCTGCCGCATAACCCAGCCTGCGGCACTGCGGCAGTTTAGAGGGGGCATGGGGGAGGAGGGAGGAGCGAGAGGGGCCGATATATGTATAGTTATGGCTGATTTGTCTTGTTGTGAGGCAGAAACCAACACACCATTGCAAAGCAGTTTTTCTCCAATTAAAAAATAAATTGTAAAAAGTTGCCTCCATTGAAGAACCATCATAGGGAGGGGAAAATATAGGATTTTTTAAAATTACAGTAGATGTTGTGAGTGTTTATCTAATGAAAGATACTATCCATTTCCTTCTGTCTACTCCATGTCTGGCCCATTTCTGACACTGTGTATTCCCCCTTTCTTTGGGTAGCCATCACCATAAAATTGCAATGCATTTTAATGGTTACCTATATGATGGAACTAGTGATGTAATCTTCTTTCCTGCTGGTATTAGAATTGTTGCAAGTGTGCTTTTGAGAGTTCAGAAAAAAGTCATCATTAAAGGAAAAAATAAAGAATTATATTCTTGCTGTGTAACAAGTTTAAATATTCAAGCCTGGGGTCACTTAAATTTAATTAGCTTATCATCTTGTTTTCAAAACATATCATGAGGGCCAAAACAGCATTCTGGTCCTTGAATTAAACATTTTTATGAATTGACTTCTTTGAGTTCTCATAGTAGTGAATACTTACATAGTGCCTACTATGCCAGTAACTATTCTGTTTTCCACGATAAACTCATTTAATTTCACAACAGCGCAGTTAAATATGGTTATGCTTTTTGTAAATGAGGAAACTGAGGCATATGAAACTTAACTAATTTGTTCAAGGTTGTATAACTTAACTGAGGTTGAGTTGAAATTCTAACTGAAGTAACTTAGATTCCAGGTTCAGTTCAGTTCAGTTCAGTCTGTCAGTTGTGTCCGACTCTTCGTGACCCCATGAATCGCAGCATGCCAGGCCTCCCTGTCCATCATCAACTCACTCAGATTTACGTCCATCGAGTCAGTGATGCCATCTAGCCATCTCATCCTCTGTCATCCCCTTCTCCTCCTCCCCCCAGTCCCTCCCAGCATCAAAGTCTTTTCCAATGAGTCAGCTCTTCTCATGAGGTGGCCAAAGTACTGGAGTTTCAGCTTTAGCATCATTCCTTCCAAAGAAATCCCAGGGTTGATCTCCTTCAGAATGGACTGGTTGGATCTCCTTGCAGTCCAGGGGACTCCTGAGAGTCTTCTCCAACACCACAGTTCAAAAGCATCAATTCTTCTGCACTCAGCCTTCTTCACAGTCCAACTCTCACATCCATACATGACCACAGG
>SJYV01032113.1:1385720-1431475 GCA_006410875.1 Neotragus pygmaeus | reverse complement strand
AGCACTTTCACAGCATCATCTTTCAGGATTTGAAAGAGCTCAACTGCAATTCCATCACCTCCACTAGCTTTGTTCGTAGTGATGCTTTCTAAGGCCCACTTGACTTCACATTCCAGGATGTCTGGCTCTAGATGAGTGATCACACCACCGTGATTATCTGGGTCATGAAGATCTTTTTTGTACAGTTCTTCTGTGTATTCTTGCCACCTCTTCTTAATATCTTCTGCTTCTGTTAGGTCCATAACATTTTTGTGCTTTATCGAGCCCATCTTTGCATGAAATGTTCCCTTGGTATCTCTAATTTTCTTGAAAAGATCTCTAGTCTTTCCCATTCTGTCCTTTTCCTCTATTTCTTTGCACTGATCGCTGAAGAATGCTTTCTTATCTCTCCTTGCTATTCTTTGGAACTCTGCATTCAGATGCTTATATCTTTCCTTTACTCTTTTGCTTTTTGCTTCTCCTCTTTTCACAGCTATTTGTAAAGCCTCCCTAGACAGCCATTTTGCTTTTTTGCATTTCTTTTCGATGGAGATGGTCTTGATCCCTGTCTCCTGTACAGTGTCACAAACCTCGTTCCATAGTTCATCAGGCACTCTATCTATCAGATCTAGGCCCTTAAATCTTGTCAAATCTCTCTTAGGATTTATCTGGGAGCCTAGACAATGAAAAAGCTCTTTCATGGCAATAGTTGGATACACAGTTATGTTTATAAAACAAGCCAATATAGTATGATTAAGATTTCATTTTCAGGAAAATTGATTAGGTGAGCTTAGCCATTCAGATGGCTACGTTCAGATGGCAATTGCACATTCCAGGAACTTCTGTACTTTTGACTGATCAACTCTTAATCAGAACTCACGGAACTCAAGGAGTTTACTTACTTTTCTGGCTTATTATGAAGGGTACAACTCAAGCTCAGCCAAATGGAGGAGATGTATAGAGCTAGGTATGTGGGTCCATGTTTCCATGCCTTCTCCAGGTGTATACCCCTCCTAGGACCTCGTGTTCACCCACCTGGAGGCTCTCCAAACCCTGATGTTTAGGGGTTTTATGGAGATTTAATTACATAGACATGAATGACTAAGGCATAACTGATTGATTAACTCATGGGCCATTGGTGATTGAACTCAATCTCCAGCCCCTCCCTTGTCCCCAGAGGTCTGAGAGTGGAGCTGAAAGTGCCAACCTTCTGATTCAAAGATTGGTTCTCCTGGCAGCCAGCCACCCAGCCTCCTCATCTTTAAGGATTTTCCCAAAGTCACCTGATTAACATAAACTCAAATATGGTTGAAAGGAACTTGTTACAAATAACTAAGAACACTCCTCTCAACCCTGTCACTCAGGAAAGTACAAGGGTTTTGAAGCTCTGTGCCAGGAACCTCATATACATCTCTTATTATGTCATAATAGCATACCAGCATTTAGCATTTATGACTTCTCAGGATGAATTGGAGGAAACTGGAGGAGCAGTCCTTCAGAAGCTGCTGCATAATGACCATTTTCACAGCTTCTTAGCACTCCTTTGGAACCCTGCATGTTTACAGCTAAAAAGCAAGCTCTTTTCTTCTTCTTTAAAAATGTACCTCAAACCCTTTGGTAATATGCGGTTTTCCACTCTGTGGGAGTCCAATAAATTCCTGTTGACTCCCTTCACATTCAACAGCTCCAAGTAGACGCCATGTCCATCCAGGCATTGCACACACTATGGCTTTTTCACATGCTCCATTTAGATGCCTAATAGTTAAGCCAGTGTAGTGTGTGGGGCTCAATTTTGAACCACTGGCAGAGGCACTTATGTACAACATTTGCTACTTTTTGTTGGAGAAATAATCAACGTTGGAAAAGCAAGACACTATGCATGCTTTCAAGCTGTTCTGATTTCATCTACTTATTTAGGTACCAAGCACTCTATTTTTCTGTTTCTTCACGAGGAAATTTACATGGAGCAGGGAAGAAATTTCATTTTGAAGGTTATTCACTTTGAGAACCTGAAGAAGTAGCGGCTTAGCTGACAGCTTCACTGAACTTCGAATATCATTATAGCAGTCATTTTAGGTACACATAAACACACTGTTCAGATCTGCTTAGGAATTTGTACAGAAATTTGTTGCATGGAAACCTTTGTGTAACAGTGACATGAAAGTTGCACTTCCCAGGTGGCACAGTGGTAAAGAATCTGTCAGTTCAAGAGATACCAAGTTGCATCCCTCGGTCCAGAAGATCCCCTGGGTAGGAAATGGCAACCCACTCCAGTATTTCTGCCTGGAAAATTCCATGGACATGGACTTGAACCTAGTAGGCTCACACTATGGGGTCACAAACAGACCCGACTGAGATGCAGGCAGTGTGAAAGATAGTAGCAGAGAAGGTGTCTTGACTCTCAAATTGGTAATTAAATCAACTATCAGGCTCACACGTTTAAAATGGGTAAAGTCTTAATCTAGGTCTTCAATTTATAGCTGGTAAATAGTGTTCAGCTGAAAGGGAGCTTCTCAAAAACAGCCCATGATGAGAATATGTGCATTAGGCACTTCTGGCATGTGCGCTCAACCCCCCAGTCTCATCCACGGGTGACTCTTTGCAGCCCCATGGACTGTAGCCCACCAGACTCCTCTATCCATGGAATTTTCCAGGCAAGAAAACTGCGGTGGGCTGCCATTTCCTTCTCCAGGGGATTTCCCCGACTTGGGGCTAGAATTCAGGTCTCCAGTGTTTACTGCTTTGGGAGGCGGGTTTTACCACGGTGCCACCCGGGAAGCCCCATTGGATATTTCTAGACATGTCCGTAAAAGTCCATTAGGCAAATAATGTGTGGTAGTAAACAGAGTGGCTTGGCTTGTCTTAGCAATGTTTAGTGATTTGGACTACATCGAGTTTATAATTCTTTTGAATCTTCTGGATATTACAGTAAATGAAACTATATACATATGTATGGACACACAGACACATATATATATATATTATTGATTTTAATTATGATGTCATTGTATTCATTTAACATGACAAATTTGGATGAGTTTGACTTTAAGAATGAAATTGGAAATGTTTTCTTTTTGGTATTTGTTAGATGTTTATTAGATAATTAAATCAATGCTTAATCCCCTTACCCAATTTGTAAGTGTCTAACCAAAAAAAAAAATGTCACAATTAACAACAATTATCAGATTTGCCTGAAATTCATAGCATTTTCTAATAGACACCTTTTCGAATCTATGCTTTCACCTTTACATTAATAATATCACCAAATAGAGTTTCTGCCACTGCTGTAGAAACTATAACAAATTCAGTCCAACCTGAAATCAATAGGAGCTGCTTTCAGCTTGGTGAAATACAAGGGCAAGGTCTCTTTGTGCAGAAAATGAGACTGAGCACTGGTTTCCCACTAGAGATGAATATTTCTGTTGATACTATCCAGAGCAGACATAGCCTATCAATAATCAATTGATCTGAAGCTAAATGATAAAAATGACAGATGGATCTGTTCTTGTGTTTAGCTGTTGAAGAATAGGGTGTTTGTTTTGTATGTGAAAATTACCCTTATTAAAGTGATTGCACCAATGACAGATTTCGTTTGGAACATGTTTTTAAAAACCTGCCATATTTTTGACGGGCTGAAAATGTTTATACTTCTGTCGTGTATCGGCAGGTCATGCACCACACAGGTAATTATAGTGCTGGTGGCGCCTCTCCCCAGCCTTGTGTGTGTGCGTGCCAGCCGCTTAGTTGTGCTCTACTTTTTGCGACCCCGTGGGCTGTAGCCCATCAGGCTTCTCTGTCCATGGGATTTTCCAGGCAAGAGTACTGGAGTGGGCTGCCATTCGCTTCTCCAGGGGACTTTCCCAGCCCAGGATTCGAACCTGGGTCTCCTGCATTGTAGGCAGACTCTTTACAATCTGAGCCCACCAGGGAAGCCTCGTTTACCTGGTGGTGTGCTAATTTGGTATGAATCTGGGCTTGTGAATGTAGGAAATGTGTGTCAAAACAAAAAGAATTTCAATATTTCTTTAATTAAAAAAACAAATTTTGTAAAAATTAAACCACAAACTGGTGTAAATTTGATTATACATTTGAATTTGTAGGCATTTTAATTGTAAGGAAAATTCTATATTCTAGTTTAAAAATCTCTCTTATTTTTCTGTGAAAAATATCTTCTGATTATGTCTTTGGCTTATCAGAGTGAAGCTTTCTTGTGGGTATGTGCTAAGTTGCTTCAGTCCTGTCTGACTCTTGCTACCCTATGGACCATAGCCAGCAGGCTGTCCATGGGATTCTTCAGGCAAAAATACTAGAATGGATTGCCATTCCCTCCTCCAGAGAATCTTCCTGACTCAGGGATTGGACCTGCATCTCTTATATCTCCTGCATTAGCAGGAAGGGTCTTTACCACTAGCACCACTCGGGAAGCCCAAAGCATTCATATTCACTATCAACTGATCTGTCAGGATGTTCACACAACTTCTGTGTTCTCTTTTTCCCATTGTTGTTATTTACTACTAGCTGTGTGACCTTGTGCAAGTTGCTTAACTTCTCAGTTCCTTAATGGCCTTGTTTGAAAAACTGGAAGAAATTAGAACCTTATTTGCCTATTTGCCTGTAGGTACAAATGAATTATTACATACAAAGTAAATGTAAGAGTGTGGCCCACATAAAAAGTGCTGAATACATACAATCTACTTTTATTAAATATTTCAACTCTGCCCCATGAAAGTGTTAAAGTCATACATATTATCTTATAATCTTTCATAGTTTCCTGTAGAATGCCTAATTATATCATAACCACCTTGATAGTCAAGTTTTTATTATATATCTTCTCTGATATTGCTGTTGAAATGGCAAAGACATAGTCAGTTGTGTAATGGGGTCCATTTTGTGGATCCACATTAAGTATTCACTAGAATGTACATAGATTTTGCTCTGTCAAGAGGACCAGTATAAGCTATGAAACAAAACAAACAAACAAAAATTCACTTATTCAGGGACCTGTCCTGTTGTGACATGTAATAATATAGTATGTATCTTTAGCACATATAATTGATAGTATTATTATTCTCTACTGAGCAAAATTTTCTAAGCTATCTTTTATGAGATACTATGTCCAAAAGATATTAAGAATCCCCTTCCCCACCCAATTCTATGGTCAAATAATACTGAGAATATAGATTAAATAATCAAGCTCCTGAGAATACTCAGAACTTTTAACGTGCTAATGTGCATGAAGGTCATTCAAAAAGGGGAGGTGGCAGTTTTCAGACTTGCTGTGAACCCTTTCTTGAAGGAGATCTTTAGAGCATCTTTCAGATTTGGGAATTGCTGCTCTAAATCTGGGACTGGACCCGGAGGCCCAATATAGTTCTTCTCCAGTGATGCCACAGGGCTGAGAAAGTTTATGCACTATGAGGATTCCCCAATTAAGTACTGACATTTGAGAATGACTTCCAAAAAAATAAAATCAGATCAATCCAACTTAAGGATATCCCTGTATTTCTGTCTCTCTCATTGATTTGTGTGTAAGTACAGTCAAGCAAAAAAGCAGGAAGCCCAGGGAAACTGACAGGGAGGTTGCTGCACGTGTGTGGCCATGCAGCACGCGTGGAAAACGACACGATGTCTGAGCATCCCTGAGCGTGTTGGCTTAGGCTCTTACCTTTCCTCTAAATGATTCCCTGGGCCCCGTATTTTACTAACCGCATCCGTTGTCACTCTTGAATTGTCTGGGTATAGCTAGAGCAAAGCACTTTAATTTTATGACTTTCAGATGTCTTGTTAGTGGGCAAATGAAGTGATGGGACAAGTGGGTTTTGTCTAGTTGCTAAGGAATAAAAATAACAAGTGCCTTTATTACTTTGCTGACAATCTATTTATAAATTTCTGAAGGAGGTGCCTGCAGAGGAAAATGTGCATGTGTTTTGGACATACCTGAGATTTCTCAAATGAAATGATTTATTGATGGCCCCTGCTTTATGCAACTTTGGCAGCGTGCACAAATATTGTTCCTACATTCAAGGTAGGCTTCAGGCTTGGTTCTTTAATGGCCTGGCCGTTATAGAAATGACGTATGGGGAAGGCTGTTTTGTGCTTCTCCTTTAGGCCCTTATAAATAGTGAATTACATACGGGCTTTCCAAATAGCATAATGTTACCATCTTCACCACACAAGAAGCAAACTTTTTCTTTATTCCTTCCTTCCTATCTATAATGTTTTCAGTGTTTTGTTGTTGTTGTTGTTAGTATAATAGAAATTAATCCATGAAGTCATTCTTTGAAAACTGAATGTTTTATTGATTTTCATTTGTCCCTGCTCTTCCTGTACTTTCCTGGTGACTCAGATGGTAAAGAATCTGCCTGCAATGCAGGAGACTCGGGTTCAATGCCTGGGTCAGGAAGATCTCCTGGAGAAGGGAATGGCTATATATCTAGTATTCATGCCTGGAGAAATCCCATGGACAGAGGAGCCTGGCAGGCTACATTTCATGGGTTCACAAAAAGTTGGATTTTTCTCCTCCAAATATCAAGCTCTTTTATTAAAATGAATTTTTACTGCAATAACGTTACTTTGCAATGTTGTGTTAGTTTCTGCTGTACATCAAAGTGACTTAGCTATATGTTTACATATGTTATTGCTATTTAGTCACCACGTGGTGTCCTACACTTTTGGGACCCCAAAGACAGTAGCCCACCAGGCAGGCTTCTTAGTGGAATTTCCCAGATAAGAATACCGGAGTGGGTTGCCATTTCCTTCCCCAGGGGATCTTCTGGACCCAGGGATCGGACCTGCATCTCCTGCTTTGGCAAGCAGGTTCTTTACCACTGAGCCACCAGGGAAGCCCCATGTTTACATATATCCCCTCTTTTGTTGACCTGCTCTGCAGGTAGTAGTGAACACACTGCCTCGTGTTCCCTGTGCCACACAGTAGGTTCTCATTAGTTATCTATTTTACATATAGAATCAGTAGTGTATATATTGTCAATCCCAATCTCCCAGTTCCTCCTACCACCCCCATCCCCTACATCAAGCTGCTTTTGAACTACAGTTCAGAGAGCAGCCCTTCTCATGTGAACCTTTCATTTATTTCATCACCAGAGGTTGGAACCCCCACTGCTGGGAAGGGCGGATGGCATGAAAAGCGTTGTGGGTCCTGACATGCAAATAAGCAGTTCCAGCCACATTGCTCTCACCTGCTGAGAATCTCAGAGAGAGCAAAAAACAGCTTTCCTGGTTATGCACCTGGTCTTAGTAAGCCCTTACCTAGAATAAAATGATAATTGAAAAAATTGCCTGGACTATGAGAATTTTTAGTCCAAATGGCTAGACTTTGCACGTGTTGCTGTCTCTGTCATATTTAAGTCACATGTTGGTTGTATTTTAAGAGTGTTTAAAACTGAAGGGAAAGTTGAGGAAATGGTAAAATATGGTGACCTCTGATTTATATCTGCATGCTATGGTATTACCAACTTTTGAAACCCACATTTTTTTAATGAACTAAATTGCCATTTGTTTTCATGCAGGTGTGACTCATGATATCCCAGCATCCTGAGTTAATAAAGCAATTTTGTAGGCTCACATACCATTGATGGTGTAATAATTTGCCAATCTGTTATAGTGGAGAAAATATCTTATATAATCACCTCTGTGCTTCCATTTACTTTATACAAAGAAAGACTTCCATCCTGCTATTGTTCTTCAGTATATAGGTTTCAAAAGGCCTTGCCTCCCTTGAAGACAAAAAATTACCACATGGTTTCAAGATAAAGTAAATAAAATGGAATGAGGTGTGTGTGTGTGTGTGTGTGTGTGTGTGTTTTAAAGTACCTCATTTATTTTATTTTTTACTGGAGTATAGTTGCTTTACAATGTCGTGTTTATACTGTACAGCAAAGTAAATCAGCTCTACATGTACATATCCCCTCTTTTTTGGTTTTTCTTGCCACTTAGGTCACCATAGAGCATTGAGTCTAGCACCCTGTGCTAGACTGTAGATTCTCATTAGTTATCTGTTTTATACAGAGTAGTGTGGATATATTAATCCCAGCCTCTCAATCCATACCATCCCTCTGCTTCCCTGCTTGGTATCCACACATTTGTTCTCTACATCTGTGTCTCTCTTTCTGCTTTGCAGATACGTTCATCTGTACCATTTTTCAAGATTCCACATATATGTGTTAATATATAATATGTGTTTTTCTCCTTCTGGCTTACTTCACTCTGTATGACAGTCTCAAGGTCCATCTGTGTCTCTGCAAATGGCACAACCCTCTTTTTCATGGCTGAGTAATACTTCACTGTGTATATGTACCATATCTTCTCTATCCATTCCTCTGTCAATGGGCATTTAGGCTGGAAAAGCTCTTCACTTAGAATGAACTCCTTTCCTACTTACCAGGTAATGATTTTCATTTTTCATAGAGTACTAAAATATGAAACATCCCAACTGCTACCAAGTTTTTAAATAGTGAGGGTATGAAAATAGTTTATATATAAATAACCAAAGATAATAAAGGAATGTGGAAAAATCCACAGGTGAGTGATCTTTTGCAGTCAGTAAAGACTTTTAGACTTGTATTTTGCCTTCTGATGTCTGGTTTGGAAAAAAGCAATTTAGGGAGGGAGATATTTTTGTATTTATATGACCACAAAGGGCTGTAATTGTTAATTACTTATTATCATATTAAAGCCCATCATCTGTATTATAGAATTAATACTTAGAAATTAAGAAAAGAATTATAAAATTAATTGTCCAATTGGTTTGGAAGGTAAGATTTTTATAAATCTAACTAAAAGTTTTATCAACAGGAATACCTTCCTGTTGCTCATTTAATTAATAGCTTTGTCTTACAATATCAAGATATGGGGGCTGCTAAGTGACATATAAATTAATTGAACTCTGTAATGAAATAACAGTTTAATTAGTCATTTATGATGTACTGATATAATCAGAAAGGAGAGAAAATTCAGCAGAAAAACACCACATTATCATTATTCTCATTTTCTATTTTTTTTTTCCTATCACAGGACAAATCAAAGTCATTTTGTTTAAGTTTTTTTTCTTTTGACTTTGAAATTTGTGCCATTGCTTTACTGAAATAACAGCCATGTAAAATGTATTGCTTATTTGCTCTTAATTTCTTCCTCATGTGTTAACCATTTTATTCTAAAATAAAACACAGACACAGATGGAATGAAACAAATATAGAACTTAGGAAGTTATTATAAGGCAGCATCATTGTAACTCCAATACTTTGGCCACCTGATGTGAAGAACTGACTCATTGGCAAAGACCCTAATGCAGGGAAAGATTGAAGTCAGGAGGAGAAGGGGACGACAGAGGATGAGATGGTTGAATGGCATCACCAACTCGATGGACATGTGTTTGAGCAAGCTCTGGGAGTTGGTGATGCACAGGGAAGCCAGGTGTGCTGTAGTCCGTGGAATCGCAAAGAGTAGGCATGACTGTGTGACTGAACTGCACTGTAACTACCGCTCAAGCCAAGAAACAGAACCTTGTCAGTGCATGTCACTCCTACCCATAAGTTCTGTTCATGTCACATTCCTCATCAACCCCTGCCATCCCTCAAAATCTAATCTAATTTTATATTATCACTTTTTAATGTTTGCTTATTACCAGGGATATAAATATTCCTAGATGTCATTTTGGGGGACTATTTTTAAGTCCATTTTAGTCCACAATTTCCCCTTGCATCCTTTAACTGCCCTTGCAATAAATGGTCATTTATTTGTTTTTAAAGCAATGATTCTGACTTTATAAAAGGCAAACTATCCAAACAGCCAGCATCAGAAATTTCTAGGAGGTGCTTTATAAGTGTTCAATGAATTTCTGGTCTTTCTGCTACCTATCTTGCAGTTACACTCGTATAGTCAAGCCCATCTGAACCCAAGTATTGCCACAGTGACACTGTGCCCGTGATGGAATTCTGAATTATAGGAAAGGTTGGTGCTGCTATGTCCATCTATTTCTGCAGAGGGAAGATAGACAAGGGAAGGCTTTCTCTCTGCAAATACTCGTGGTGTGACCCATTTGAGATTCAAAAAGTCTCAAGAGGTTATAATTCAGAAAACTGAATGAAATGTACAAGATTGGGAGGGAGAAGGCCAGTGCAGACTGACGGGATCCTGTTGATGGGTTGGGTGCCATGTCTAAGGAAAGAAAGGAAAGCAGGTAGTGCCATTTTGGCACCTTTTCTGTGCCACACTCTTGTGCAGGTTTTAACTCTTTTCTACAATATCAGTGAAGAGTTAACACCTTAGTTTTGCAGGTGAAGAATCTGAAATTTTTTCTCACCAAGAAATAACCTTCTAACGGACCTAGTTCCTGTGTATGATCTTTTTAGAAAACTTAAGTCTGGTAATACCACTCTAGCATCCTTTGCACTTAGGAGGAACCCCAGACACCTTTCTGGGAGTGTTGGTCAGCAGAGCCAAGGATTGGCCCCTTGCACGTTGTATTGTTGGGGATCATCCCCACTGCCCACTCCCAATCACTGAGCTCCAGCCATATTGAAACTATTGCTTAGGTCTATCAAACTCATCCAGTACATTGCAGGAGGCTGTAGCTTAGCCATGTTTAGGTTGGTGTTGGGACCTTTTAATTTGCCTTTTCTCTTTCTGGAATATTTTACTGGCACATTTTGTTTAACTAGATCTTATATCTTATTCAGACCTCAACTTAATTGTCACTTCCTCAGGAGAACTTGCCTGCCCATTCCATCTACATTTGCTTTTTCCTGTAATAATTACCTCCTTCACTACTCTTTTTCCTTTCTGGCACTTACCAACACTCTAATTATACATGTATTTGTTTACTGTCTATCTTCTACCTGACCCTGAGTGTGGGTTATGTCTGTTTTATTTACTATGCCTAGTTATCCCAGGGCCTGGAACACTGGAACACTACAGATGCTCAATAAATATTGTTTGGAATGCAGACTTGAAAGGAGGGTCAGAGACATGAAGAAACTTCTCGAAAGTCACACAGCTAGCAAGATTCAAAGATAAATTTGAAAATACATCATAAAATCCATGCATTTTCAACTCTAATTGGCTTTTCTAAACTATGTTCCTTGGACACTAGTGTCTTGATATATCTTAATAGACGTTCCAAGAATTAAAAAAAAAAAATCCATGATCAAATAAATCATGAATATTATGCAATTGTGGAAAGAAAATTGAACATGTTTCCTTCCTATTGGACATGTGAGAGACTTTAATATGCAAATATGCACTGCGACTCTCTAAGAAACTGTTACAGTATGCAGCATTTCTTACTAGTGTTTGACCATGATTTACTTCTTTCAGTTAAACTCATATCTTGTGGGACACCAGCATTCAGCAGGAGCCAGGGTGTGAATGACTCCATGACACCCTGCTTTTCTTAGGAAGTGAGTAAGCAGAAATTTCTATCAGTAAATTGTCTTAGTATTCATGTATATGTGTACACACATGTATATGTATACATATTTAAGTTTTATGCTTTCTGTCCTATTCCCTGCTAAAAATATTGGGGAGATTTAGCTTAAGAAAGCAAAAATAGATATGAAAGAAAGTAAACTGGTATGTAATTTGGCTTGTTGTAGAGAAGATACGAGAGAGATGTATTTTAAGAAATAACTGATTAGAAAATATAAACTTTAAGTGACATGGCTGGTGACTTAAAGTGATAAGCATTCTTCCCCCACTTTAGCATGCTATTAAAAGTGACTGATCTTAAATGCTGACTTCCCTTAATGGAGAAACTATGAAATTACAAAATAACCAATGTAATCACACCTTAATCTTGTTAAATTGAAACACTGTAATCTACATTCAAATTTCACATATGGTCAATCTTGCGAGAGCTGGGTGGATGAGCCAAAGCACTATTTGGAATTTTAAATAGAGTCTTTCCTACCTCTTCAAAGCCCATTTACTTCTGTATGAGAAATATTTCTCTGAGACTGGGGTAGGGAACCCCAAGCCAAAGAACAAAGCAAGTAATTTTTTTTTTTTGGTAATTGAAAGAAAAAAAATAAGTTGATTTCCAAAAGTCTGACACTCATGACCAGTTTTATCATAAAGAAAGCAGAGCGCATTTCAGAAGAGGGTTGAAACTATGTGAGGAGAATACAGGTTTCAGCTGTATCTTGCCAATGCTGTATTACAGTCTGTTGACAGATGTGATTTTTAAAATAGCTAAAGCATTGTTATCTATTCCTGGCTGAGTGTGTATGTTAATTGAATTAGGTGCAATGTGATAGGAAGCCCTTGACTTGTCTTGGAATATGCATTAGTGGGGAGCTTCAAGAAAGAGGCATGCTCATTTGATTTGCAAAATATAGTAACCCTTTAATCAGTGGTTAGCTGAGCAAAGAAGAGAAGCTAAAAACAAGGAGAAAAGGAAAGATATACCCATTTGAATGCAGAGTTCCAAAAAATAGCAAAGAGAGATAAGAAAGCCTTCCTCAGTGATCAATACAAAGAAATAGAGCAAACAACAGAATGGGAAAGACTAGAGATCTCTTCAAGAAAAGTAGAGATATCAAGGCGAGGGAATATTTCATGCAAAGATGGACACAATAAAGAACAGAAATGGTATGGACCTAACAGAAGCTGAAGATATTAAGAAAAGTTGGACAAGAATACAAAGAAGAATTATACAAAAAAGATCTTCATGACCCACATAACCATGATGATATGATCACTCACCTAGAGCCAGGCATCCTGGAATGCGATGTCAAGTGGACCTTCAGAAGTATCACTACAAACAAAGCTAGTGGAGGTGATGGAAATCCAGTTGAACTATTTCAAATCCTAAAAGATGATGCTATGAAAGTGCTGTACTACATATGCCAGCACATTTGGAAAACTCAGCAGTGGTCACAGGACTGGAAAAGGTCAATTTTCATTCGTGTCCCAAAGAACCAGCAATACCAAAGAAATGTTCAAACTACCGCACAGTTGCACTCATCTCACAGGCTAGCAAATAATGCTCAAAATTCTCCAAGCCAGGCTTAACTAGTATATGAACTGTGAAATTCCAGATGTTCAAGCTGGACTGAGAAAAGCCAGAGGAACCAGAGATCATGCCTACATCCAATGGATTATCAAAAAAGCAAGAGTTCCATAAAAACATCTGCTTTATTGATATGCCAAAACCTCTGACTGTGTGGATCACAACAAACTGTGGATAATTCTTCAAGAAATGGGAATACCAGAACACCTGAGCTGCCTCCTGAGAAATCTATATGCAGGTCAAGAAACAACAGTTAGAACTGAACCTGGAACAACAGACTGATTGCAAATTGGGAAAGGAGTACATCAAGGCTGTGTATTGTCACCCTGCTTGTTTAATTTATATGCAGAGTACATCATGAGAAATGCTGGACTGAATGAAGTAGAAGCTGGAATTAAGATTGCTGGGAGAAATATCAATAACCTCAGATATGCAGATGACACCATCCTTATGGCAGAAAACAAAGAAGAACTAAAGAGCCTCTTGATGAAAGTGAAAGAGGAGAGTGAAAAAGTTGGCTTAAAGCTCAACATTCAGAAAACTAAGAGCATGGCATCCGGTCACATCACCTCATGGCAAATAGATGGGGAAACCATGGGAACAGTGAGAGCCTTTATTTTGGGGGGCTCCAAAATCACTGCAGATGGTGGGTGATTGCAGCCATGAAATTAAAAGAGCTTACTCCTTGGAAGGAAAGTTATGACCAACCTAGATAGCATATTGAAAAGCAGAGATCTTACTTTGCCAACAAAGGTCTATCTAGTCAAGGCTATGGTTTTTCCAGTAGTCATATATGGATGTGAGAGTTGGACTNCTCTGATCAGGCGGGTTTGTTTTGAGGTTCTCCCTACTGCCCTCACTTCCCACAATGTTGTTTTGACATATTATTAGTCTTGTTAAGTACAGACCTCCTTTCATGAAATACTGAAGAACAATGGTTGGTAAATAGAATTTGCATGTGACAAAGTTTTAGTTTTGTATGCAGTGTAAATATTTTAGATGCCATATTGCTTTGTTTTAAGATGGTAGAATGGATGTTTTTGTCCTTTAAAATTCTTTTAACTTTTATTTTTTGAGAAATAGAACCCCTTTATCTTCAATTCTAAATATGCCCTGAAACATATTAAGCATCGCAGATGTTATACTTATTTAGAAGTTGATATCATCAGTAATTTTATTTTCAGATGGCCAATAGTAGGACAATTTGCATTTTAAGTTTCAAACGATGTAATGAATTTAACAAGAGCCAAGCTAGCTTGTGTGATCCAAAAGCTAACATCATCTCCAACACTGATTATTTTCTTCTCTCTAACATTTTGTCCTAGTGTTAGACAACTGGACTTGAAATGTGTCTTCTTTATTTGTTCTCCCTCTGTCCTACTCAGCATCCAATTAATTGCTAAATCCTGTATTTTCTTCTTCTTTCAGTGTTTCTTCTTTCTGTCATTTATTTTTCATTCTGTCATTGATCTGATAAAAGGCCCTTGTTTCTTTGATCCTAAAGTATTTCAGTGCTTCTGCCACCCTGTTTTGAGGTCATTTCCAATTCACAACGTTATACAAAGTTATCAGATTGATTTGTAAAAATCTGGTAAATCTTGGAACATTCAGAGAACCTCATTCAAATCAATAGCAAAGCTTTGGTGATACACCCTCAATTAGTCTTTCTCCTGTTTGTCCTAGTTGATCTAGAATATTCTTTGTGGGAGTTGGACATCCTAGTCAATCCTAGTAATTTCTGAAGCTGCCAGTTTTTTCCTCTGATACTTCTCCCCTCAACCCTGCCACCTGCCATTCTATTTACCTGACTTTTCTTTGTGAGTAAATATAGCACTTTACCCTTTCTGAAGTCTTCCTTGAACCACCAGCCAGGTAAGGCTACCCTCTACCGCAACTCATTGAATTTTTTTCTACCATTTTGTGATTCCATTTTCCTGGGTTGTACATTATCATAAATTTATTTCTTGAAATAGCATCTATTTATATTTTGTGTATTATTTGGGACCAATGGACTAAAGAACTCATTTATCCCTCTGAGAAATAGGTACAAATGCAGCCAAGAAATTCATATGACTATTTGCTTTCAAAGCAGAAGAGGTACCCTATGCTTGTCTGACTTAAAAACCTTTGCTCTTTGAAGCTGCTGCTGCTGCTGCTAAGTTGCTTCAGTCATGTCCGACTCTGTGCAACCCCATAGACGGCAGCCCACCAGGCTCCCCCATCCCTGGGATTCTCTAGGCAAGAATACTGGAGTGGGTTGACATTTCTTTCTCCAATGTGTGAAAGTGAAAGTGAAGTCAATCAGTAGTGTCCGACTCTTCATGACCCCATGGACTGCAGCCTACCAGGCTCCTCCATCCATGGGATTTTCTAGGCAAGACTACTGGAGTGGGGTGTCATGGCCTTGTCCAGCTTTTTGAAGAGGTCTCCATTATAATCAGTTGTATTTGTGACTTCTCTGTTAGATTTTTGTCCTGTGAGTGCAGGCATTACTGTTACAACTGTATCTTCTATGTAAATATTATAATTTCTGAGCTACTAGAAAAAGATATCAATTTAATAAATAGGGAGTGATAACTCTATCAGGATGGAGAAGAAAGCAGTTTCTGTGTGATTCTTGTGGTTTGATCTGGGTACAGAACCAAAATAGTATTTTTAACACTATCCTATCCCACTTTCAGGGGCCATAGGTTACTTGACCTAAGAATTTTATCTGGGATATGGTAAAGAGAAACTGTGATGTCAGAGCTTTCACAAGTTCTTACTGTTGCTGAAGGTGTTGACCCAGGGCAGCCATGTTATAGTTAATCACATTAATGATGCTTTTAGTTGCAAAAGTAACAACCAGATGTAGTCCAGGCAGGCAGTGTTTAGACAAAAGGGAAATAAATTTGTTCCACATGATAAAGAGAAAGGGCTCTTTTGTCCAGGTTTTTACCTGGCTGCCTCAAAGATTTCTAGATGGTGTTTGTGCTGGATGGATAGTAGTTGTATATTAATATTAAAGTATCGCTTGAAATATAGGTAAATACATAAGTCCTAAAATATTAAAATGCAGGGCAGTCACTACTGATAAGGAAAGAACTCATTATACCAAAGTTCCAAAACTATCTCTAAGTATTCTCCTTCTAGAATGGAGAGAGAGTCCAACATGTTTGAATCTGAAAATGTCCTATTTAAGTTGGCTTCAATCCCCTGCAGTTAATTTGCTTAGAGGCAGAAAATACAGTTCTCTGCAGAACTGTCCTTATTTATTTGCACGTATTCCATGGAAAGGTCTCTGTCAACGTTTGTCAAATAATGACACACCTTGAGTCAGGTATTTGAAGATACAATAGATGAATGAGAAGTGACTTGGTCTTATCCTAGGGACTGGGGTGAGTATCAAGGCTCAGAGAGGGGAAAAAAAAAATCTAGTCTGCTGAGAGGAGCAGTTGATGCAAGAGGTGAATGATATTTGTGTCAGAAAAAGTAGTTGAAATGTGGCCTGAAAGATAATTAGGGACACAGAAAAGGACTGCAGTCAGGTATTGTGTCATAAGGCCCTGCAAGTGAATTTGTATGACTTATCATTGCCTGAGTAGCAAATGAAGTCCATTTAGTTAAATGAAAGTCTAAATGTGCTTAATGCTTAGTCCCTAAGTTGTATCCAACTCTTTTGCAAACATGTGGACCATAGCCTGCCAGGCTTCTCTGTTCATGGAATTTCCCAGGCAAGAATACTGAGTGGGTTGCCATTTCCACCTCTAAGGGATCTTCCTGACTCAAGGATTGAACCCAAGTCTCCTGAGTCTGCTGTATAGCAGGTGGATTCTTTACCAGTATGCTTATAAGAAAAAAAAAAAAAAGGAACTACAGGTATTCCCTATTTTTTTGTTGTTGTGAAACACGGAAAGCCCTGAGGTCTCCAGGCCTGCACAGCATCAACTGATCTCTAGTAATAGGAATAGGAACAGTGTGGTCACCTCTTTATCCCTTGCAACACCCCTATCCACAGTGTTGCAATTTTACTCTTGCAGTGACAAATTATAAACATTTCTTTGGAAGCACAATTTACCATATTATTCCCCGAGTCCACTTGGCCGGTAAAAGAGGCAATTCCTAAAAGCTTATTCCACGGCAGCATCACATCCTTGCCACCACAGTCGTTACCTTTTTCAAATCACAGGTGACACATTGAGCTTGAAGAATAGCCACCTCTGACAGCCTCCTGCCAAAGTGAAACTTCCCTGAATGATGCATACACCTGTCAGAATGTCAGGGCCTATGCCCTCTGACTTCAGGGTGTTTCTGCATTTGTCTTTCAAATTTGAAACTCTGTCTTTTGGCATCCAGATTTGCTCCAGTTTTATGAAAGCAGGTCCAGAGCCAGGTGAAGGAAGTGTGTTTCTCATCCTAGTTGGGGGGCTCATGGTCCAGAAGAGTGCTTTAGCGCACTCTCCCAGTAGGTAAGGATGGACTGTTAGTGCAGACGGCAGAGTTAAGCTGGAATGTCCTGCAGAGACTCACCATCACAAAGGGTAATACTACTTTATCGATCCCTTCCACACTGTCTCCCACCGTTGTGTTAAGCCTGTGGCAAGTACAACCTTTACAAAACGAGATCTGGAGATATGACTTACTTTCTAACTTGAACGCGGACTTTAAAAAAAGTGGATAAAAGCCTGTTTTGTAGGAATGGCGTGATGTTGGCATTTCAGAGCGTATATGATAAAAATAAAATCAAAGTCAAGTATCTCAACAGAGGGAAAAAGTCACATTGAGACTTGCGTATAAAATGTGGCTGCAGTCTTCCGCTGAAAACAGAAATAACTTAATTTGGCCACGTTGTATTGAATAATCCAATTCTTTTCTTGTTATTTTGAGAGGCAACGTTGTTAGCATATATTTGTAGAGATTAGATCCTCGTTTTTCGTCTCAGACTTTATGAACAGGGAGCATTATTTATGTCAACGAGGTTAGGCAAGGTCCTGTAGACACACAGATTGATTGTCCAGAAATATTGATGATTTATAAGCCCTTATACTTTGTGATACTTTTCCTCTTTATAAGGCATTCCACTATTAAGGAGTTAAAAAGAATAAAAAAAGCATTTGCTGAGAGCTGCATGAGAACATGTTTTTAATTGGCATTGTCACCCTTCTAAGGATAATGGGAAAAAGCTTATACTTCACTGCCTGCATGATTTTTGATTTTACCTTTGTTTGTTACAATGCAGAATTAGGGGGGAAAGAATTGGCCGTGAGGTACCTTTTAAAAAGGCTTTTCCTTTCATTGTATGCACTAAAGGGATGAGAGAGAAGTAAAAGACAGATTTATTTTTATGTTTAATCAAGTCCAATAATAATTGCATTGTGGTAACTGCTTTGAGCATTACATTTTCGGTAAGTAATTTATCGGCTGCATTCTTTTTTATTTTTAACATTTTTTTTTTTCTTCTGGAGGGGATTAACAGTTACCATAGGATTTATATACCATAGGCAATTTTTTCCCCTTTAGTAAATAAAGTTTACTGATGCTGTAGGCTTTCTAAGGGTTCCTTGAACTTCCATTTTATACTTATAACTTTAATTTTAGCTCATTTTCTTCCTTGTCCTGACTTTGCAAGATTATCTGGGTAGCTGATGGGACCTGAGGACAAGAGAAGAAATTTGTGGGCAGGGAGGGTGATCAACAACGTGCCCTCGTTTTTCCATGGCATTTCTGCTTTCAGCACTGAACATCTCAGGTCTTTGAAGCTTCTGGGTCCCAGGCAAACCAGGCGAGTCCATCACCCTGTAGCTGAGGCACGGTGCTGGAGCCGGAGTGCCCATAGCGGCTTCACGTGGAAAACTGTAAAAGAATGAAAATACAGTTTCTTCCCAGCTGCAAGAACAGGGGTGAAGTAAGACAACATAACAGACTGGGAAGGATATTCCTGAAAGACAGGACTGGAGAAAGTCAGAGAAATAACTGACTCAGGCCGAGGCCAGGTGACCTTTAAACCGTATGACCTGCCTTACCTTTCCCTCATCCCCACCTATTTTCAGATGACGTGCTTATTTACAAATCCTCCTCTACCGCCTCCTTTCTGTGGCTATTCTCTGTTCCCTCTGGAGAGAATAAATCACCTAAGCTTGACATGCCCAGTTACCTGTAGGCTGGTTCTGTTTGGCTGTTAGCCAGTACTTCGATTCCTCAACCCTAGGGTTTCTTAGCTGTATTAATCTAAGGGGTGTCTTCAAGCAGATCAGCAGAGAGGCTAGAAATAGCCATGGCCTATATGTGAGCAGTGGTGCCCCTGAAAGGCTTTGTAGGAAATCTGGGTACAGCAGCCATGGTATTTTAGAACTTATGACAGCAAAACTGCTGAACTGGTTGGCCTGATTTTGCCTGAAATGAGACCATTAACGTCGTTATAGAAGCAAATCCACAGCAGCTCTTTACTCTCTCTCTTCCTTATGATTATTTTCCTTTCTCTCTTCCAACATTCCTTTCCCCCTTTATTCTTCCTTTCTTTCCTTCACTTTACTCTTTTAGATGCACACAAGAGTTTGCCTTTGTAAAACTTTGATTTTTTCTTGGTTCTCTGGTTTTCCTAAGGAACTGGTCATATGTGTGTGTATGTATGTGTGTCTGTGTGGTTCACATATCTTCCCTTTTAGTCAAAAAGGATAACTGATGTACTATTGTGTAAAGCAGAAAAGATCTAACTGTGTGTTTGGCTCAAGCTGGGAAAAAGAAATATTGTTGCATCAAGCAGAAAATATCTAAATGAGTCTCTTTTCATATAAATATATTAATAGAAATATTAAAATTCTGCGTAGCCCATTCTGTATGTAATAAAAATTGTGAGACTGATTTCAGTGGAATGGTGGGAAAAAAACATGTTTATTTTCATTGTAAAACAGTGTATACGAAAGTGTGCAGCTTTTACATTTTTGTTTTCTTATGAAACTTAAGAAATCATATTACATTTTGCCTGAAATCTTAGATTTCTTTAAAAGGGATTTAGAATGAAAATACTTTTCTTTATTTTTCAAGTCTAGGACTATGTATGGGTTAGTTTATTTCTACCAGAAAAGCAGTCATTAGTAAGCAGCCAATCTTATTCGAGATTTCATCCATGAGGCAAGTTAAATTAAGAAAGATTTTGTCATTTTTGTTAACTAATAATCCTTATCAAATTTAGAAAGTAGCTGCAATTTGCTTTTTTATAAAAATTTAAAACAGTTGCAAAACATTTTAATTAAACTTTTATCATTTGTTATTTGGATGCTGGAATGGGAAACAGCACTGCTAAAGATTTGAGTTTAAAAATTCCTATATGGGGGGAATTTCTGCTATGTGTGTACATATATGTGTGTGTGTGTTTGTATTTATATATATTTTCATATTTTTAAGATTTTTTTCTAAATTTAGTTGAGTGAATGTGAAATTATTCTTCAAATAGATTAATACGGCAGTTCAATGAATCCATTAAATATTATATAAATATTTCTTATTTTTTTGAAAGTCTTCTGTTGCTTTTTTAAAGCACTCTTTCAATCTTGCTTTTCTACTACAGTATTTTGTGACTAATGGTGAATAGAAAAATTTGGTTTTTTTAATGACTTTAGAAATCTTTATAAAATGTTTTCTAAGCTTTTGGTGTCCTTTATTGTTTTTACAACTTGAGAAACTTTCTTAATTTAAAATAATTCAGAACTTCTAATTTTACACATGCCTTTTTGGTCTATTCCCAAATAAATTTTCAGAAAAATAACTTCTTATTTTTTAGGGAGAGGTGTAGAAATATAAGGAGCTTCAATACAAATCTGTCAATTTTCTATGTTCATGACATTTCAAATATATGATTCCATTCTTCCTTTGTTGCTTTAACAAAGAAATTCCCCCAAAATTAAAATTGATAATAATATAGTATCTTGTTATTTCCAGTCAAAATTATTTAGAAGGCATCTTATGAAATGTATGAAGTCTCCATTAATATGTTATTAAATATTTACTCCATTAAAAATGCTAACACTGAGTTTAAACTTAAGATATTCCAACAGTAAAGTGTATCTCTCTGTCTTTCTCTCTTTGTTAATATCTCCTATTAAGTCGTCATTTCTGTCCTCTGCCTCTTTACCACAAATTCAGGCAAGGAGAACTAACATTATTTATACAGTTTAGGCAAGGTTGCATTTAAAGGCCCATTATGTTATTTTTTACCGTGATTTGCTGTAAATCATCCCTCATTGTCATCTATTTTATCTTTTGCATTCACACACATGATTAGAATGATGGTACAGAAGGTCAAGCATGAAAATGATGCTGTTTTGATGATGCATTCGGCTTTGGATAACTGACATTTATATCAGTCCTGACTCTAATACTTACTCCGTATACAGTTTCAAGGATATCATCTCCCCTGAATTTCCTGGTGTGCAAGTCTGAGAGATATAATACTTGTTAATAAAACAGATGTTTAAAGTTGCGCTGTTAGCAAAATACTTACTTACATAGAAAAGAACGAATAATATGTTGTTAAACCATCTTCCTTGTCAACGACTGAAACATCCCATATCTTCCTAAATTTTGAGAATTTAGATAGCCGAATCATTGTCTTCGATTCCATGTATATAGCCAGAATCAGGCTAGTGATCCATACTCAGCAAATATTTGTGTAGTAAATATACCATGTTTAGGTTTCCTGTGGGATCTAGCTATTTGATTTTCCATTTGGGGAAGGGTACTCTCCTCCTCTTGAAAGTGAGAGATCAACTAGTTTGTTTTAAAGATTTGTCACCCTTCACAGTCTATGATTCTGTATTGTATGTATTTTATATGTAAGTGACTCACATCCAGGCAAACTAACTTGCAAAATCAGCAAAAGAAGCCACCTGAACCATAAAATAAAGAAAAAAATGGCCACTGACTGCATTTTTAAATCACATTTCAGATATGGATTTCAGAAATGGAAATTACTAACATAGTAAATTTACTATTATATAACAAGTACAGTAAATTTATTGTTAAATATCCACCTCAATTTACTCATTAAAGGTAATTTTATGATTTCCCTTTTGATTTTATAAAGGGACAAAGCTTTCTGACATTTATTTTTGTTAAGAAAGAAGCACACTTTTGAAATCTCCATATTCAGGAGATTTTTAGGTTATTTTTAGACCCATTTCTGGCCACTCAACATGTGTACACAAAACTCAGTCAAAAGAACAGATGACTTGGTATTTTCAAGAATTATCCCAGTTCTGTTGTTGAAAACATATCCTTTGAAGATATCTCAGAAAATTAATTCTTGGCTCTGAACATAGTGTTGAACCAGAAAACAAGGAGTAGAGCCCAAGGTGAGGAAGTGAAGTTTATGCTGTTATAACCCAGAATAGGCAATTTCTTTTCAGTACCATTTTTGCCCTTTATTGCAGAACCAAATTACATAGATTTTTTTGTCTGTCTGAGGCTTGTTAAATACAAACAATAGTTAGCATTTATATAGCACCTTATACTAAGGTAGAAAAGTGCAACAAACACTGAAAATGCCATTTATAAATAATATGTAAATATAGTGATGGTAACAAGTTTCTGATTTTTGATTGGGGTGGTATGGAGTGAAGTGTCTCATTTCCACAGTATTTCAGTATCTACTGGTACACTTAAGGGGCCATCCATGGTAGTAACTGATTTGTTTGCCGTGGTTTGGGATCATGGCATGCCTGACATTTATTTGTGTATATTTCTGTATAAGATTGGAAGAATGACTTTGAACCTACCCAAGAAAGTCAACCCATCTCCACTTTTCATGTCCTTCTCCTGCCAGTGCTTGCTGATTTACAGCCCTTAGGCTACCTTTTGGTGACAGTTGCCAAAAGGTGAATTTACTTTTTAAAACTTAATTTGGCTGCAGTGGTTCTTTGCTGTGGCAGCACAAGCTTCCATAGTTGAGGTACATGGGTTCTAGAGCGTGTGGGCTCAGCAATTACCCCTCAAGGGCTTACTTGTTGAACTTGGGCCCCCTGAATTGGGGGCAGAGAGTTTTACCCACTGGACCACCAGGAAAGTTCCCAAAAGCTGAATTTAGAAGGGTCCGGTTTGGTGTAAAGTTCTGGAGTGTAGTAGGTCTTAGCACCAAAATGGAATTCAGTCCTTGTCCTCCTAGATAATACAATGCAAAAATCATTCCAGGCTTGTTTTCCTTAACACTATAATAGTAATAATGATCTAACATAGCTAAGAGGGTCAAATAATGTTTTGTATATATAACGTATTATATATATATATAATGTTTATATATATAAAACATTATTCGATCCTGACCCGGGGATTGAACCCAGGTCTCCTGCATTGTAAGCAGATGCTTTTACCTTCTGAGCCACCAGGGAAATCACCACACACACACACACACACACACACACACCTCTATATGTTACATTTCTTGAGCATACACACCAAACTATATACACACACCTACACACTGTGTCATTGTTGTTGTTCAGTCACTAAGTTGTGTCTGACTCTTTGTGACCCCATGGACTGCAGCATGCTATATACACTATATATATATGTATGTATAAGGAGCTTCCCTTGTGGCTCAGTTGATAAAGAATCCACCTGAAATACAGGAGACCACCTGCAATGCAAGAGACCCAGGTTTGATCTCTGGGTCAGGAAGATCTCCCAGAGAAGGAAATGGCAACCCACTCCAGTATTCTTTCCTGGGAAATTCCATGGACAGAGGACCCTGGTGGGTAACAGTTCATGGGGCCTCAAGAGTCAGACACAACTTGACAACTAAACCACCACCATATATATATATATATATGGTATATATATATATATGGTGCTATATATGCACATATATATGTAAATGTATAGCATATATATATAATACATGTGTAACTCTACTGATAAAGCATGCAAATTGTAAATAAGAATGACTGTTTTTCTCAAAAACAAGATAAATCAAAATGAATAGTAGTTCTCATGTTTTCTTCCTTCTATCCCAGTGGTTTTTTGGCCCTCAAACCTGAGGCATGCAACCCACTTTGGAGGCTGCTATTGTAAGTAATCTGGAAAATGCACAATATAACTGATGTAGGCATTACTAGTTTAGCATGACTACAGACTGAATTCATAATTTCAGCCACTATACTCATTCTATTGGGATAAGTAACTGTAAGTCCATTTCTTCAGCAATCTACACAAGAGTTCAGAGTAGTAGACCATTAGGTTAATGTAGGAATAAACAAAAGGAATTCTAGGGCCTTGTAAATTTTTATCCCATCTGAAAATTAGTTAAAGCCTGTTGTAAAAATAATAACTGACATGTGTATAGTACATAACAACCTGCAAATCTCTTTTCTGACACTTTAACTCATTTGACCCTCTGTATCTTCCTATAAATTAGGTATAGTCAACATACTGATTTTTGTAGCTAAGGAATTGAATCTTTCTCTTTTCATGAAATACCATCTGGTCCCAGTGCCCATGGAAAAAGTACTTTCAACATCTTCTGGCGTTAACTGTTTGCCTCCTTGATTTTTGAAACTTTCTGATATGAAGATCATTATTATAAACCATTTGTTTGATTTTCTTCCCATGGTTGCAGATTGAGTAAAATAATATTCTATCCTTTTCAGTTTCTCTACTCACCATCTCCCTGGCCCTTGCTTTCAGTGTTACATAATTTAAGGAGAGAGGAGTAATAATTGGGATTCCTTTTTTGGTTAACTATAACCACTTAACACCCCAGTTTCAATCCTTTTCTTGAAACTAAGGATCTAACTGATTGAGGATTTTTCAACTTTTTATTTTATATTGGAGTATGACCAATTAACAATGTTTTGATAGTGGCAGGTAGACAGCAAAGGGAGTCTGACATACATATACATGTATCCATTCTCTTACTGGGGGATTTTATCATGCTGGTATGATATTGTATGTGACCAAAATGATTTTATTTATATCACTACAGTGACTCTTATCCTTAACTAAAATCCTGAAATGATATGCACATTGTTATATGTATTTGCATACCTGAACTTCTTTGGAGTGATATTTTTATATATTTTACCACTTTCTCAGAAGTTCCATGAGCCAGGAGTCACTGTCTTGGGATTCAAACTCTTCCATGAGATTCCTATCTATTCAGTGTTGTCTAAACTTGATGATGACAAAGCACATAAAGCAGCTTAGGGAGACTATGCTATCATTTGGTTCCATTTACTGACGATCACTTCTTGGCTGTAGTTGCTTAGAAAAACAGTGTTTTCAGATTAACTGCAGACATCCATGCTATTTTCATGCCCCTCAGAAACCTTCAGAGTGTCTCTGGGGGAACAGGAAACAACAAAGCCTCTCTCCCTCCACACCGAGGGTTTTGTTATCCTAACACCTATGTCGTCACCTATGCTTTCTACATAAAACTGCTCCCCACAATTCCCACCAAGGCTGAGCTAACTGCTGTGACTGTCTGCAGGTCCCTTGGGTGGAGGCAGTAGTAATTTTTCAGCTGAACATTGATGATGCCTGGCTTTTTTCTACTTTATTGTTTAGGGCATTTATAATTTGAGGCCAGATGATAAAACATTTAACCAAGTGGAATTCAGCAAATGTCCCAGAGTGTGGCTTTCATGATTACAAGTTCAATCAACCCCTTTGAAGATTTACTTCTTTTCCCCCTGCATTTCTCTTTGAAAGTCTATTTCAAGAGGAATCTTTACTTCATTTCACAATAGTCACTCAAGTATTTCAAGAGAGGGAAAATAAAACAATTAAAAGAGAGTGTCAGCTATGAACTCCTGTAAGTTTCTTGCGTTTGAAAAAAAGGGTCTCTCACCTTTAACCTTTAGCTTCTATTTCATTTTGGGGGTTGTGAAATATTGGAAAGAGGGTAAAGGAAAGGATTTCTTGTGGAATATAGATACAAAAGCTACTCTCCTTCATTCTATCTTCAGTGAGGTTTGCTGAGGCAAGGAAGGAATCAGGTGTTAGAACAAATGGAGCTGTGAAAATGGGTCTGTATTAAAGCATGCCTGGAGGAGTTTAGTGAGATTCCCTTTGGGAGACCAAATTTGGAAACAACCCTTGGGACCACATGGAGCTGGCTTCTCTGTCAGTCACTGCAAAAAGCGTGGGTCTTCACAGGCTGCTGAGCTGAATGTGGGGCACAGACATGTGTCCTGTGTGGGGAAACAACCTGAATTCAAAAGAAACTGAAATCCAGATGGATGATCCCACCCCTGACTAGAGACAAGGTTACAGAATCAAATAAGTTGGGACTTAAAGACGCAGTGCTGTGGCCAGAAATCAGTTGTGAATAGAAGCCATAAAGAGAGGCCAACCTGCCTTTCAGAAAAGAGATTGTTTCTTTGAGCGTCAATCTCCTTCTTTTACATCAAATCATATTTGAAAAAATCCAGCAGAATTAACCATGCCTCTTCAAAAGAGAAAAGAAACTCTCTGTCTCTGTGTTGTAATGTGAATAACCCCTCTTCACCACCAAGCATAGCTTTAAACTTTGTTGTCATTCAGTTAGGTCTTCTTATTGTCTTAGATTTGCCAAGGAGGGTTAGCACAGAGATGCACTAACAAAGTTTTAAACAGTCATAAGAGAATCATCCTAATGCCCTTGTCAGGGAACTGTTGGCCTGAAACTGCCCACCTTGGCCAGTCAGGTTGATAACCACTTGCAGGAGTTGTCTCAAAACAGGAGGCTCTGATTTTTAGGAAAAAAAAAAAAAAGGTGCTGCTACTGAAAACTAACGGAGGCGTGGAATTCAGGATTCAAGAGGGGCCAAAAAGAAGGGGAGGAGACATACAAGGAGATGGCCAGCTCATAATATGCCTTGTAAAACTAACTGAGAAAATTTAGGAGGGGCCAAAAGGAGGGAGGAGCCAATAGATCCTACCAACCTCCCAGAATCCTTCACACTGGGCTCCATCTTGGCTCAGGTGCCCACACCACTGAGATGGACCCTGAATCAGCAAATATGGGTGCAAGCTAAATGACGGGCCAGAGACAACCCAGGAGGTAACGCCTTACCGTAAAACGAGAGCCAGCAGAGCAGTTCTCCTGGAGTTCCCTTATCGTATGTCTGGCACCCCGTCCAGTGGAACTCTCCTGCTCTGTCAGCACGTGTTTCTCCTCGGACAGTTCACTTCTGAGTGAGTGTCAGACAGGAGCCCGCTGTCAGGCCGTGGAAGGGGGTCCCCTTCCTGCAACTCGTTGGTACCTCAGCTCTGCTGGATGTCAAAACACTGCTCCAGCCTACATCTCAGATACTCCCAGCTGTTCTCAGTTAAAGGCTTTCTGATTTAACAAGGCACATCCTAATTAGTGACCTGGCTCTCTAGTCCAGAAGCCAGTGGCCAAAGGGAAGCCAACAGTGGATCACGCTAGTCTTTGAAGGGCCCGCTCCTCTGGTGTTGATAACAGCATTGGCCAAAATGGCATTTCTTCACATGTCCAACGAGAGGCAGCCATGCCAGGTAAGTTTAAAGATGTTAGCTTGCTTTCATTTCAGACTTTCCTTTGCCTTTTATCTTGGTGTCATATGATAGATGTTAAGGGCCTGGCATTGTCTCCAGATTAACCAGAGTAGCAGTATGGAGACTTTAGCATTTGTTCACCCTAAACCTAAAGGTAAGAGACCAGACGGGATTGTTACCTGGGGTTTCTCTCCCTCATTGTGTTGTCTACTGACTTCAGTCGTGTTGGGCTCTTTTTTGCAACCCCATGGACTGTGGCCTGCCAGGCTCTTCTGTCCATGGGATTTTCCAGGCAAGAATATTGGAGTGGTGGGTTGCCACTTTTTTCTCCGGTGGACCTTCTTGACCCAGGAATTGAACCCGCATCTCCTTCAATGGCACGGGGATTCTTTACTACTGAGCCACCAGGGAAGCCAGCCCAATAGGATGCCCCAAACTCCCACCAGTAGTAGTTGTTGGGAACCCTTCTTCCCCCATCTTCCTCCTTAGCCTTCCTTCTCTTTTCTCCTCCGCTTTCCCTCTCTCTCCACCTCTGCCCTTCAGCTGATGTAAGTTGAATTGAAAAGTTAGCAGCAGTGAATTTCTCATTCAATCTGTTCTCCCAGGAACCTGCTTGTTTGGAATTCGCATCCCCGCCCTCCATCCCATTATAAAGGAGGTGGAGTGGGGGAGGATCGCTGCTGGTCTTAATTTTCCAAGAACAGGTGAAATGCACTCTGTCATGAATAAAACACCCTGAGCTGTAACTTTTGAGGCTCTTTCACATTTTTCCCCCCCGGCAGAGGCTGTTGTGTTTTGTTACAGCAGCAGGAGGAGTTGTTATTAGAGTGTTATGGAAACCAGGTGTTAGAGCTGATTAGTCACTAATCTTCCATCTCTGGGAGCTTGGCTCCAATCTTCTCTTCATCAGAATCATTCTGTTGCGTTAATTTATTCATCCCGGCTCTAAGAACCTTGTCAAATCAACATGGTGGTCTCCGCTGGGTCCCTAATGCACTATAGCCCAGATCACAAACCTACTATATGACACATAATTCAGGATAATTGGCAGTCAGAGCTCAAACAGCCCTGTGATTAAATGGGTATGGAGATTGAAATCGCTTCTCACCTATTAGAAGGGAGTCTCGCTAGGCCAATGGCGTTCTTTAGTGGAGGCTACTGCTGGAAAGGGCTGTGTTACTTTCCCAGCTTTATGTGATTGGTGATTGATGAGATAACACTTCTTTTCCCTCTTAATATTTTACCTCTCAAAACACAAAATGAGCCACTTAACTTTATATTTCCTTTTTTAGACTCCATCTCAAGTCTTCATTAGTAAATCTTAATGACTGCTAAAATTATAGGAAACCTTTCACTTAGTATAAAAGGGAAAATACCATTCCCCCCGCCAACCCCTTTTGTGTTGCTTTTGCCAACAGCTCACTTTTGACAACTGACTGTTTATAATGCCACAAAGGGAAGAGTTTGACAAGGTTTTTAATTTTTGACAAATAATATGACCAGTTCTATGTGGCTTGAAACAGTTGTTTCTGATGAAAATAATTTAGCACAGCTGGAGGAATCTTTGCATGGTAGTGAAAGCTGCATTTATATTCACTCTGAACCTTGTTTCTTGTGTCTGTGAGGTCTTTAAAATTATAGAAATAATATATGTTTGCAAATTTGGAAGACAGAGACAAATAAGGTGATAAAAATCTGTGCTAGCTCTCTATTCAGGGAGAAAGTATTTGGCATTTATTTTCTTTTGGTCCTTTTGCACGTGAAGTAAATCCAAAGTATGTGCGGGTTAGATTAATTAGATTCATAACGTTTCTGTTCTGCTGAAGTTCCTATATTTGCCTTTTAATTTTAGCACTTGTTTGTGGTACTGTATTTATTTTCATATATGAAGTAATCACATATGTAAAAAGTCTGCTTGTATGAATCAATCCCCCACCACCACCCTGGGAAAAGGACCACAGTAAGAAAGTTACTTGCTGCAACTTGAGATGGAAGTGGTAATACAATCAAGCCGTCTGTAAATAAACAAAAAAACAAACTAGTCTTTTATCAGAAAACTACTTTATAAATTATTGTAGTTTATAGAATCACTCTTGATCAGAAGGAGACTTAAAATTTCTAATTTGTTTTTAATACGAAGTAAGGAAGGAAAGCATCTCCAGTTGTAAAATGTGTAAATTTAGTTTCTGAATGCTGCAGTTAACAATTAGGGCTCCAGTTGATTATTTTAGAGTTTATAGAATTTTTTTCAAATTCATGTTCTAATTTTCACACTCCTAAACCACAGAAACCTTAGATAGCATGGTTATTAATATATTCATGGGGTGTGTGTGTGTGTGTGTTAGTCGCTTAGTCGTGTTTAACTCTTTGTGACCCCACGGACTGAAGTCCACCAGGCTTCTGTGTCCATGGAATTCTCCAGGCAAGAATATTCCAGTGGATTGCCATTCCCTTCTCCAGAGGAACTTTCCAACCCAGGGATTGAACCTTGGTCTTCTGCCTTGCAGGCAGATTCTTTCCCATTTGAGCTACAGGGAATATTCATGGTATTCTAACATATATAACAAAATTTAAATGCCCAGTACCCCCTTTTTCCCTACTGTTAAAAATAATAGCTTACTAGGTACCTTGTGATACAACTTTTCATTTGTGATTTAGATTATTTACTTATCATAAATTCTCCAGATTCGAATCTGATAAAACATACTGTTCCTACTAAAGTCTAATATAAAAGAAAAATTATTGTAAATGAACTCAAGATACTTCCAGTATGACAGCCTTCACTCAAACTTTATCCAGATTCTTAGAGGCAAGCTGGCTTTGAAATGTCTGCCATTTGCATAATTATAGCAATTTTACATTTGTATGGCTTTGTTTTATTCTTTTTGGCTAATTGAACTGCAGTATCTCAGTTCATACCTCAGATCTTGGAGTTGAAAAGTTATAGATTGCACGGTAACTTTGTATGCCCTCAGCCCTCAAACAGCAAGGATGTAAGTGTGAAAAGAGAATAATGATGACTTCTTAAGTCTGATGGATGTACTCCATGGATGTCTCCATGGGGTTGTGACGAGTCAGACATGACTGATCAGCTGAGCGCAGCCCAGCAGTCACTGATCCAATATGAAATCTGTCTGTTTGGTTCTCATGATGTGATGTAAGCCACGTGCCCAGTGAAATCTCTAAGCATTTATCCGGGTAATTTATTTTTCCCCTTAATACTTACCTGAGATTTCTAAGGACTATGGTATTTGGAGAAGAAGCCAGTAGACTAATACATTTTCTAGGTCAAAACCTATAAATATTTTTAAGGTCCACTGGCTTTTTCTTTTCTCCACATGGAGCATCAGTGTTTCAGAGGGTCCACTTCACTAAACCATACCAACCTGGATATGCTCGTTATTCAGAAAGAGATAATTAAGCCGATGGGCAACACTGTCTCCTTTGTGTTATTATTAGAATTGTGAATATTTTTGCATAAGTTTATTAACTCAACTGAAATATCAGTTTTCCTTCAATTTTTAAAAATCATATATAGATATACTTAGGTTATTCTTGTTATCCCTTATTGTGTAGCTGGTAAATATGTTCCTTTCTTTGTGTTTTGGGTATATTAGCACAACAATAAATGTGCTAGGAACTGGCAACCCACTCCAGTGTTCTTGCCTGGAGAATCCCAGGGACGGGGGAGCCTAGCGGGCTGCCGTCTATGGGGTCGCACAGAGTCGGACATGACTGATGCGACTTAGCAGCAGCAGCAGGAACGTATTAGATTGGCTACAAAGGTTTTTCAAGGGTTTCCATAACATCATATGGAATATATAAATAAGTATATATATTTATGACTTCTGTGAATAAGATTGATTGAAGACTCTATTTCTAGTAATCCCTGAAATGTTATATCTAGTATTGTATTTTTTNCGCACAGAGTCGGACATGACTGATGCGACTTAGCAGCAGCAGCAGGAACGTATTAGATTGGCTACAAAGGTTTTTCAAGGGTTTCCATAACATCATATGGAATATATAAATAAGTATATATATTTATGACTTCTGTGAATAAGATTGATTGAAGACTCTATTTCTAGTAATCCCTGAAATGTTATATCTAGTATTGTATTTTTTCATGTAATACCCTCTCTTTTAGTGTGGGTAGGATCTGATAAATATGATGGTAGTCATTCCCATGTCTATAGGTTATCTTCTATGGCAAAGATGAGGGATTTTTTCATATGTAATTGAAGTCCCTAATATGTTGACTAATTTTAAGCATCAGTTCAGTTCAGGCACTCAGTCATATCTGACTGTTTGCAACCCAGGCTTCCCTGTCCATTACCAACTACTGGAGTTTGCTCAAACTCATGTCCATCGACTCAGTGATGCCATCCAACCATCTCATCCTCTGTCGTCCCCTTATCCTCTTGCCTTCAATCTTTCCCAGCATCAGGGTCTTTCCCAGTGGGTCAGTTCTTTGCATCAGTGGCCAATGTATTGGAATTTCAGCTTCAGCATCAGTCTTTCCAATGAATATTCAGGAATGATTTCCTTTAGGATTGATTGGTTGGATCTTCTTGCAGTCCAGAAAATTCTCAAGAGTTTTCTCCAACACCACGGTTCAAAAGCATCAATTCTTTGGTGCTCAGCTTTCTTTCTTTATAGTCCAACTCTCACATCCATAGATGACTACTGGAAAAACTATAGCTTTGACCAGACAGACCTTTGTTGGCAAAGTAATGTCTCTGCTTTTTAATATTCTGTCTATGTTGATCATAGCATTTCTAACTTAATCAGGTGAAACTTTAAAAAGAAGGCCTAGATATTAGAGATATTGTTCTTCTCATGGATAGAACAAAATGTCATGGAGAAAGCCAGGTGGCAGGAAACTCTGGGTGACATCTAGGAGCTGAGGGCTTCAGTTCCACAGCCACAAGGAGCTAAATTCTGCCAGGAATCGATACATCTGGAGAGGACCCCAAGCCTCAGATAAGATTTCAGGTCCAAACAAGCCCTATCCCACCACCACCACTGCCCCACTCCGATGCCTGCTCGACTCTATAGTCTTGTGAGACCCTGAGTAGAGGACCCAGCTAAGTGATGCCCAGACTCGTGACCCACAGAAACTGTGAAGTAATAAATGTTTTAAGATATTAAGTTTGTGGTTATGGGTTACACAGTCAAATAAAACCAGTACAGTTGTCATCTAGTTCTCCTTCAAGCAATCACATGATAANAGTGATGCCCAGACTCGTGACCCACAGAAACTGTGAAGTAATAAATGTTTTAAGATATTAAGTTTGTGGTTATGGGTTACACAGTCAAATAAAACCAGTACAGTTGTCATCTAGTTCTCCTTCAAGCAATCACATGATAAAAAATTAAATTCAGAACTTGGAACTAAATCATGATAGTTCCCTGCTAAATGTGTGTGTTGCTAGAAACAAAAGGATCAAAGACCACCACAAGAAGATAGAAGTTCAGTGAAAGGAACTTTTTTATTCAAAGAGAATTCTTGTGTTGTATGTTTTTTAAAAATAGCAGCTAATGTTTTAGGATAAAGTTTTGGTAAACCTCATGGGTGCCTTTGTATTAATTTTATTATTATTACTTTTGGCTGCCCTGGATCTTCATCGGTTTTTTTGTGTGTGCTTTCTCTATTTGCAGCAAGTGGGGGGCTACTCTTCATTGCTGGGTGCCGGCTTCTCAACGTGGTAGCTTCTCTTGTTGCAGAGCACGGGCTCTAGAGCACACCGGGCTCCAGTAGTTGCAGCACAAGGGCTCAGTAGCTGTGGTTCAGGGGCTCTAGAGTGCAGGCTCCGTAGTGTGGTTTGGGGCTCTAGAGTGCAGGCTCAGTAGTGTGGTTCAGGGGCTCTAGAGTGCAGGCTCAGTAGTGTGGTTCAGGGGCTCTAGAGTGCAGGCTCCGTAGTGTGGTTTGGGGCTCTAAAGTACAGGCTCAGTAGCTGTGGCACACGAGTGTAGTTGCTCCAGGAATCTTTGTGGACAGGGATCAAACCCATGTCCCCTGCATTGGTAGGCAGATTCTTACACACTTTGCCACCAAGTAAAGTGAAGTTGCTCAGTCGTGTCTGACTCTTTGCAACCCCGTGGACTGTAGCCTACCAGACCTCTCAAACCATGGGATTTTCCAGGCAAGAGTACTGGAGTAGGTTGCCATTTCCTTCTCCAGGGGATCTTCCCGACCNTCAGTCGTGTCTGACTCTTTGCAACCCCGTGGACTGTAGCCTACCAGACCTCTCAAACCATGGGATTTTCCAGGCAAGAGTACTGGAGTAGGTTGCCATTTCCTTCTCCAGGGGATCTTCCCGACCCAGGGATCAAACCTGGGTCTCCCACATTGTAGGCAGAGCCTTTACCCTCTGAGCCACCAGGGAAGCCAATCTCATGGACAAAGGAGCATGACGAGCTACAGTCCACAGGGTCACAAAAAGCCAGACATGGCTGAGTGACTGATCATGCATGCATAGGTGGCTTCACAGGTTTGAAAGGAAACATTTCATTTTCAAGAAAAGTTCTTTAGTAGCTCTCAATGTTAAAGTTGGATTTTATAGTTTTATGTCCATCATTCAGGGGTCTACCCTAGGTGTAACATCACTGGTATTCACTGCTTCTTCCTCCTCCCTCTCATCTTCATGGGGGCAGCACTTGCCAACCATGGTGGCTTTTCTGCTGAGTCCAGATTACAGCACCAGAGCCCATTCAACTCAGTGATCCCTAGAGCTACTACCCACCGGTTGGTGTTGGTAAAAGAGAGGAAAACTGTTGTGTTGTTCAATTGCCTGTCTCTTTACTGTGATTCTGCACGTGCCCACAGCTAAACAGGGGCAGAAGTAGAAAGTGATTTTCCAAACCTGTAGCCCAGCATACTGGTGGCTCAAATGATAAACAATCTGCCTGCAGTGCAGGGGGCCTAGGTTCAATCCCTGGGTCAGGAAAATCCATTGGAGAAGGGAATGGCTACCCACTGCAGTATTCCTGCTTGGAGATTTCTATGAACGGAAAAGCCTGAAGCCTGGCGAGCTACAGTCCATGGGGTTGTAACGAGTTGGACATGACTGAGAGACTAACACTTTCATATGTTATCAGAAAAAAACACATATAAAGTATGGTATTCATCATGTAAGTGAAATAGGATAGTGAAGAAGGAAACCAATTCCCTTTTGTTGATTTTGAGCCTTCCCACCATGGCTGGAACATAACCCTTAACTGAGATGGAAAGGGAATGATGATTTCTGACTCTCTTGTTTGTATAAATATAGAGCTTTATTCATGAAAGTAGTGGATGGTGATGGTCCTTGTACCTGTCTGACATTGTGGATTGTTGAAGAAGGAAAAGTGGACAGCGTTGTAGGACATAAATACCCTCAGTGACTGTGAGGGGGAAAGGCAGCAAAGGCACCTACAAGATCTATGGGATCTAGTTCCCTCTCTGTGCAAGTTTGCTATCAGTGATGGAAAATACCTGCATTTGAATCTGCATTGCTGCCACAACGTAGAAACACTGACTGAACACTTTTCTCTCAGAGGGGAAAATCATGCTGGTGAGGGGAGGAGTGTAGAAAATATCTAATATATCTTGTTCACAAAAGTGTCATTTTAGTGTCAGTTCCTATTTCTTTTAAAGCCATTAAAACCCCTACATTGAAGTTGGAGTCAGGAAAGACAGACATCATGATACAGTTTGTTCCTGACACCTTGGGGTACAGTTGTAGCATTGCACCCCTGGGAAATCACTGTAGGTGTGCAATTCCTGGGACTGTTAAATGGAAGTGTGAATCTGATTCCCCACGTACACCCAGCAAACTTAAGCAGAAGCTACCTTTGTTTGCTTAAGCATTTCAACTTATTGTAAGTGGCGCCTGTGAATTCTTTCCTTGGTACACAGCCTGGGGAGTCTCTACTACAGTTGATATCAGATGGAAGGTGTGTGGTGGGGGAGACAAGACCCAAAAACTTTCTTCTCAAATATGGACAGGACTTCTCTATTTCTACATAAAAATTCCTCTAACCCTGGGCAGAGTCACAGACCAAGGAAAGGTATAGCTATTTGCAGATGTGGGCTTAACTTTTAAAGTTCAGACTGTCATTTTGAGCCTATTTGGGGTGTTATAGATGACAATATCTGTAAAAATAACTTTTGACCTTGCCAGTCAAGATCAGCAGTGACAATAAAGATGGTGAAAATTGCCATTTACATTATTAAAATACCCTCGAGGACCCTCACAGAGTACATTTATTTAGAGCTTATTTGACAGAAATTGTGTAGTGTACTTTACAGGCATCCTTCTTTGTCCTAGCAATGAATGTTTCTGATTTTTTTTCTTTTTGGATGAGGAAACAAAATCACAAATGTGAGACATTTCGCCCAAGGTGACTAGCATGTCCAGAAGCCAGCTACAGGTCTGTCTCNGGTTTCCCCCGTGTGTGTGTGTCTCTCTCTCTCTTTCTCCCTCTCCCTCCCTCTCCTTTTCTGGCTGAATTCTCATCTGGAGCAGGGAGGCTCGCCACGTCTACTAACTTGCCCTGGCTTTTAAGTCCCATGAGAGAGGGAGCCCAAGGCGGGGCACCCTCCACTAATCAAACGAGTGCCGGTGGCCTAATGTAGATGGTGCAAACTTCTTGTCCTGAAGTTTTATTGGCTTTCCCTGTAAACCAAGTTATTTAAGATCTTTTCTCTGCTAAATTTTCCTGCTATATTATTTCTTCTTAATTTCTTTTATATTTCTAAATTAATAAGTTTTTCCTTGCCTACGCCATCTCCCCTTCAAATTCCCTGGATCCACCGGGGCAGGACCCCAGCCCAGAGGTCTGTCCCTTGAAATGTTACAGGAAGAGGTAGATCCCATCCCCCAGGCTCCTCCCTGGATGGGGGGCCCCACGGAGAACCACTTCCCCTGCTCAAGCCCTGTTCCTTCAGGGAAAGGATATTTGAGCCCTCCCTCGAGAGGGGTATGGGTGCAATTCTGCCCTCCCTGTTGGTTGACTCCAGACCAGCAAACATATTAATACTTGATAAGACATGATAATAAAACTCAATAATACTGTAATCAGACAGGACCAGTATCAAACTCAAGATCAGCTGCTTACCACTTGAAATGCTAATATTTAAGAGAAAAAGTGTTGGTGGAAAAGTTGCTTTATCAGGAGACCAGCAACCTGGGAAGATGGTGAACTAATGTCCTAAGACCATCTCCAAGTTACTGGTAAGGAGACAAAAGGTTTTAAAGGCATTGAGAGGGAGGGGCTGAGGGTGCATGATCAGCTTGTGCACAGTTCTAGATTGGTTGGCATCAAAGTGGAATTTCAAACATCACTCATCTTCTGATTTCAACCAGTCTGGGGTCTACATGCTTGCAGTCAGTAATATTCATCTGGCGGGGAATCTGCTTCCTCTAAAAACAACTTGAGAATCTGTATCTTTCAGGGAACTGGGAGTTTAGTAACTCTGCTATGTGGCTGATTGATAGTCTAAATTATTAATAGTTTCCTTGCCCATCAAGGATTTTTTCTTTCCTACATCTTCACATTTCCTTATCATTAACTCTTGAATCAGCCTTTTGAGACTGAGGGGAGGTTTGCGAGTCTAAAGCAAAAACCATTACTTCAAAGGACAGAGACCCAGGGACTTATGTGGGGTCAATATCTGAGGATGGGATATTAGGCTAATAAAAAGATTCTGAAAGACAAGAAAGAGAAGTAGAAGACCATCATTCTTTAAAAATGCAGAATAGGGAAGGTATCCTTTGATCTAATCCCATGATAATCTTAGAAGCATCTCAAATTCTTAAGAAAGAAAACATAGATACAAACTTTGTGTGACACATGAAGAAAGCGATGAATATTAATTTTTAAAATCAAAGTGGGAATTTAATAATAGAGAAACATATCATGCTCCTGGATGGGATAACTTAAGGCAAAAGCCTTCTCACATTCATTTGTTAGTTCAATTTAATCCAACCAACAATATCCGTGTGATGTTTATGTTCTAGAAAGTAGCAGTTGAGTGTTAGTGTTGACTTCTGTTGAATGTTGGGTGGGGAGTGTGGCCAGAAGTCCCCAGTGCCTGACTCTGAATCCTGGCTCTGCACCTTACCCTTTGGGTGACGTTGAGCATATGGCATAACCTGCCCCTGCCTCAGTTTCCTCATCTGTAAAATGTAGACAATACTAACACGGCCTTGTGGGGTCATTGTGAGGACTGAGTGAGTTACTCTATGTAAAGTAGTTCAAATGATGCCTGGCATGTAGGAAACTATATAAATGCTGTGTGTGCTAAGTNTAGAGATAACTTCCCTGGGGATAAGGCTATCAGCTCCCCAGGTGGCGCTGGTGGTAAAAACCTGCCTGCCAGTGCAAGAGACATGAGACCAAGCTTCGATCCCTGAGTTGGGTAGATCTGCTGCAGAAGTGCACAGCAACCCACTTCGTATTCTTGCCTTCTCCCACTCCAGTATTCTGTCCTTCCATGGAGAGAGAAGCCTAGCGGGCTATAGTCCTTAGGGTCACAAAGAGTTGGACATGACTGAGTATGCATTCTTGAGTCATGAGGCCATAGCAGCTTCTTCCTACCCCAACCCCCACACCCTCTGCTGTAGTTGGACAAAAGATACTGAACTCATGGGAGAAGCCACTTCCATGGAGACCTCTCAAACCGATATGTACCAGTGTTACATTACAAAACATATCAGACTCATTTGACTCACAACCACTGAATTCATCATAAATAATAGAAGATGACACATGAAGCAAACGCCCCTTTCTTCCCAAAGTCTCTGAATTTCGTCTACTTTGACATGACCCACTTTAGGTAAGATTTCCACTAATGAACACTTAAGCTAGTTTCTGATTTCTAAATGTACATTAAAGCTCATCTAATGCAAAATTAACCTATCTTTATTACTGGAACTGTAGACTATTAAGATAGCATGCAGAGTTACTGAATTATAAATTTGGAAGAGATTTGCATGTGAGGCACCTGTGACTTGAAGAAAGCTGTTTGCCTTCTTCTGAAATCGAGTTTTGAGTCCAGGATTCGTGAAACTGAGAAGGAATAGAAGAGGCGGGACAGGGAGCACCCCTTTGAAGGTCACATACTTCAATTTTGGTCCCAGGACAAACCCAGTTTAGCAGGGATCATTATTCCTAGGATGTACTGACATTTGCAACACAGGTGTAAAAATAGTAATGTCCCACAAATGTTAGCTGTGGTAAGCACCTCCTTTGCAATTTCTTATTCATCCTCAGAAAACTCCTGAAGATGAGTATTATTTTCATCTCCATTGTTTGGCTGGGGACACTGGGTTTAAAAATCTTTATTTGTAAACAATATGTCATAGACCAAGGAGTGAGGTCTGTTAGTTGCTAAATATCATGCTCTTATCTATGAGGCTCTACTCCCACCCCTTACCTCCTAAAAGACTTAACCCCTATAGAGAATCCTCACAGCCTATGTGGACTTATGATATATGTATGCTGATCAAAGAAATTATAAAAATGGAATAAACACCAAGAGCAGCCAGTGGCATGTATGGAAAAAGTCAGTAAAGACAATCTCGGCAGGAAAAGTCCCCCTGCTGTAGAAGAGCTTCATCAGTTCATTTCCTACATTTGATGTATTAGCTGTGTCCTTGTGCTCTCACTTACATTTTAACAGGAGTTTTTAGTATCTTTTCTGGGAATGGTGATGTATTAAGACATTATTAGCCATTCATAGCCAAAGTTAATGTGTCCAATTTGTTCTCAGTTACCTACAAGGGAACTGGTCTTTCAGACAGAAAAGATGGGAGTTTTTATTGAGCGTATATTATGAGACAGGAATAAAGTAGATCAAGGATCTGCAAATTATTTTTTTAAGTGAGGACTTTGTGGGCAAAACTGTCTCTATTGCAACTACTCAACTCAGCATGGGGCATGAAGGTGCTTACAGATGATAGGAAAAGGAATGATGTGCTCTGATAAAACTTTGTTAGAAAATTCAAGCTGCAGACCTGTTTCTGGGCTTCCTAGATGGCTCTGCAGGCTGTGCCTGCATTTTTGTACCTCACAAGATGAGGGTTTGATCCCTGTGTCGGGAAGATCCCCTGAGGGAGGGCATGGCAACCCACTCCAGTATTCTTGCCTGGAGAATCCCATGAGAGAGGAGCCTGGTGGGCTACACACCACGAGGCTGCAAAGAGTTGGACATGACTGAAGTAACTTAGCACAGCACACACACTATATTCTATACCTCCACATACTCCTCATTCCTTCCACACAATTATTATTCATTTACAGTTTTTACTGTAACATATATGTATATATATGTGAAAATTTTAACCGTGAAATTCTAACGAATGTATATAACTGTGTAACTCTTATACCTTTCATGTCTATGACATATTTTACCATGTTTCTCAAGAAGTACTTCGTTGATTCTGGGCCCTGAATGCCAAGGTTGGTATTAAATGTTGAGATATCCCCCGTGGAGTCACCAAAGCATGGGAGCAGTTGCTTCTTTGCTCTCCTAGAGATGGACATTATTGTGACCATTTTTACTGGATATCTTTGTAAAAGCCAAGGTATATAAAAGCATAGAGATGACATAACCTGACGGAAAGACACAGTTAATGAGTGGCAAAACCAGGCCACAAACCCACATCCATCTCATTCCAAAGCTTGGGTTTCTTCTGCAGTGTGGTTTGCTAGAGGCCAATCCATCACTTGTTTCTAGAACAGAAGCTAGCACATAGTATATGCTCAGTCAACATTTGTTAAAATAATGGGAAAGAGGGTCAATCTTTGGAGGATACAGAAATTGGATGGCAAGGGTCAGTGACCTTCTTAATAGTTTTGCCAGATGCTAGCAGAACTCAGTGTATTGATCCTTTGTGAGCAAAGCCAGCTGCTCATTGTGAACTATACTTTGCCTGCAACCCTAGTTTGTACAGAACATGAACCAGGGAAATGGATAGACTGTGTCCTGGGATTTATCTGGTAAGTAATGCAGTATTGTGTGCTCTATAAGAACCGATGAATATTTTTCCATATCATAAGTCAGGCAACCTCAACCCAATCATCTGGATGCCTTTCAAACAGTGACATCAGTTTGGGTATAATCCATGTCCCCTTTCTGTATTCTCTGCTATAAAATGGACTTTTGTTAAGCATTTGTTTCTCCCTGGAGTATGATATATCTATACTTACATTTATATCTACATCTGTATATGTCTGTATCTCTGTATGTGTGTGTGTATGGATGTGAGAGAGAGACTGACCTTGAGATAAAAAAGAAAAATGAGAGAAAGAGGAGCAAGGAGGGAGAAAGAAAAGAGAACAAGTAAAGTAGGAAAAACAGAGACTTGTAGGAGTCTGAGAAGGGAGTTGTTCATATTGGCATATTCTCAGATGATTGAAATTATTGTCGTGGAGATGATCTTGACTGGAGACTGCAAAGTCTACTTCCCAGAAGCCAAGCAGGTAACATCACAGGTGACGTGAGCTGATTGAGCACGTGCATTTTCTAAAAAGGACCATCCCTCTGCGACTCTGTTAATTACACCACAAGCCGCAGAGGTTCAGTGTTGTGTATGCACCTAATTTTCTAATGAAAACCCTGCTATCCAGATGTTCAGATGAAATAGCCTGTTTTCTGAAAGTTGGCCAATATATTTTCAACAATTGCATGCATTTTTCACAACAGTTGACAGAGCCCGCCTCTCGCTGGTCGAGGGTAATGCTCTGAAAAGAGGGTTAGCCTATGAGCAGCCAGCTGACGACCCCTGATGATCTAGGTGTGACCCATCTCTTCTTCCAAGTCCTCCACTTGACACCAGAGCTATGATGGCAATCCAGCTTGAAGAAAGTCCCACAGTGAAGTGACAGAGTTAAAAATCCACATTTAGAGGACTTATCTTTTTTACATTTTCTTTAAAAACAAACACAAAAGCAAGTTTTGGGTAATCAAATTTTGCTGAAAGGGTCCAGGGAGGAGATCCAAACCAACATCTTGTTCTGTGTCCCCCACTTTGCGAGAAAAATCACCCCCCACATTTCAAAGAGGTGGGCACAGGGTGTCATTGCCTGTCCCATCCCAGCTGTGCCATTGATCATCCGCCACCAGCTTTGTAGCACACACAGTTGAATTGCTTTTCCCCAAGGGAAGCAATGCCTCCAGGTGTGCTAATAATAAAATTAATAGCTTAGGGAAACTGCTTGCTACAGCAACAGCGGCGGGAGAAAGGCAGGATCGATTTCAGTGTTTAACTGTCCTAATTCCATAGTGTATACCCCACCTCAGCCCCTGGTGAGCTGTGCTGGGTCTCACGGTTAATCAATAGATGCCTGATTTAAAACAAAGAACCGGTTTCAAGATGAGAAGTCTTTGTGAATAAAAAGACGTATGGTGAAACTGTCAGCTTTCTTCCATTCCCATCTTAACCCTGCAGCTCCAAGGGCAGTCACCAGCGGATATGAAAGGAAAAAAATCATGTGCATTGTCTTCCCTTTTGCCTATAAACAAAAGAAGGAAACCATCTAGGCTGTGCTGCTGCTGATGGCATCACATAAATAAGAATTTATTGAGTTGCTCTGTGTTTAAAGGACTGTGAACATAAAGACGTGTGAATACTATCAGCTGCACCGAGAGTAATATGTTTCTGCTCTAATCGGCCTGCTATCTGGTGGTACAATTTATACCTTCTTTCGTAGCTGGCGTTCTCATCTTTTCCTTGGAGGGAGGGATCAATTTTGCGATCAACTCCTTGGCTACTGCTGGAGTTTCCCTGTCCATTGAATCTCCAGGCCGAGTACTCTCAAAGCTCTTAATCCCTATTTCTCCATCTCCTCTCAAGCACCAAATCTGCCTTCCATCTGCATGACAGTGACCTCGGGGCCACCCTCTTCCACTTCCAGACATGGTGAAGGGCAGGGAGCCTGGCGTGCTGCAGTCCACGGGATCGCAGAGTCAGGCACGACTTAGCAACCAAGCAAGGGAGTCCCCTCTTTCTCTGTGTAACCTTTCTCAGCATATGCTATTATTTCTGCTGTCCTGTCTGCCTCTTCTCTCTGCAGGGTTAAGAGCCATGTTCTCTCCCTCACTTCACACTGTCTCCCTTTTGTGAAATAAGCTGTTTGAGGACAGCAAGGAAAGCCTTAGGTCCTTTTGATGTATGTTTCTCAACTGGCCTCAAATAAGTCCTTGTGTTATAACATGAGCGCCTAGAAAGAAAAGATTGCATTATTTTCTTGCCAATTTATTGTTTTAAATGCTGATGTGTCTTGTGGGTTTTGTTTCTGTTTTATTTTTGTTTTAGGGAGCCCTAAAAATAGCCCCATCCCCATTTTGTTCATAGTGTGTAATGGCACTTGGGTTGAAGTATAAACCTTTTTGTACCACCAAGTAAAAAGAAGGATGGACTGACTGGTCGAGTAAGGGCTGGTCCTCTGGAGTACTTCTTTGCAAGGCTGGTTTACGTCAAGCCCCCTTTCTCTCACCACCCACTGCCTCATATGATGATGAGCCAACCAAAGAAAAAGATTTAATCTTTTCTCTAATTCAAAGAAAAAAAGCAGAAATGCCATCCTACACCCTTCCATCCCCCACCTTTTTTCCCCTTTTGTGTGAATTCTCCAAAGGCAAAGCATTTAATTTGAAACTAAAAACTGCGATTAAATTTGATTGTTTTTTTTTTTCATATTTATTTTTTTACGGTGATGGTGGGAGTTGATTCCCAGTATGGTTTCTTTTCAGCTCATTTTCCCAGCATGAGAGACCATTCCATATTAGTGCAGTCTGAGTGGAGCCTTTTGCTTTTCAGTTAGCCCTCATGTTTGTCACTATCTTATTCCATTAAGTTCTACTTCTTTTTTTGTTGCCTGTCTCTCTAATTCCCTCTCCTCTCCTCTCTCTTTCTCTCTGTCCTTCTTTGGGCAGACAAGGTCCAAAGATGATGTCAGAGATGCTTTTCTGGAATTTTCTCCCTGAGAAAACTGTTTTCTAAATTCATATAAGAAGTAGGAGTGGGGAAGTGTTATGTAGAACTGTGATCTAAGAATAACACTTCCACCAATATATAGGATCTTGTGGACATTTAAAGCTCCCTTTTTTGTTTTTTTGTGTTTAATTAGAAATCTTGTTTTCAATGATGCCAAGCTATGGGAGGCCTGGCATGAGAATGAGTACATGGAACCCTGCAAGTAAAGCAGCCACTTCTCTCTGTAGTCCACGTTTTAGAGATTTACCACATTTAGAAAGGGTATACATTTTCTCTTTAGAATCCAGAGATTTATAAAATTAAAGAATATTGCATTTGTTAGATTATAAAACTGACTAGCAAACAAAACCAATTGCACTTACACAGTCTAAGAACTCAGAAAATGGAGGAAGGGACTGAGTTCCAAGAAGTATGCAGATTCTATCCCAAAGGAGTCCTGAAACAAACAGGATATTCCAGGGAAAGAGACAGGAATGGGAAAGAAGAATCCGGAACATTGTACCCAGGGTGCCATTAGCCTGTCTGCCAACTTCATTCTTTCCTTGCCAGTGGTTTTCAGTTTCTTCTGAACTTTCTTTTCCTCTTTTATGGTAGAAGACTTAGTAATACAGGATTTTCCTGAAAAAATGACTATTTTTTAGCCAGATTTATTAGAAAATAACTATGGCTTTAAGTTAGAAATATTGGTACGTAGCAGATCAAGTTTACAGGACCTGAATTTTGTTCCCAATAGCATCATATTCAAATAAAGGTAAAACTGTCATTATATGCCAAGCATTTGATTGGAATTGTATTGCCTTTTAAAGACGTAATGCTAGGTGAATGAAAAAGAAAAAGGAAAAGACCAACTTTAATGACCTTCATTTTACATCCTGAAAATGAATGATAATAACCAGAAAATAGAGACGTTCCAGTGAGTTAGGGTTCATAAATATTAAATGTAATGGAGGAAAATCACAGATTTTTAAGAAATTAACTTGAACAAATGGTGATTTTAGTTACAATGTTGTCATTTTGAGGAATGGTCATTAACACTGAGGATTGTAATGGGCATGAGCTTACTGTATAGAAAGAATGCCTTCTGATTAACTCGGAATTTTTTCCTGATGCTTCAGCCAGTTTACAACTGTACTGTATATCTCTTCATTTGCGCTTGTGATTGGCTCCAAGAGCTCTTTGTTTAGAGATGCGTGTGCTCTGTTTTCATGATTAAGCTTTTTATGATTAGTCTCCATTTTCTGTTTTGTCTTAACTTTTACTCGGAATAATATGCAATGCCTTGGAAAACTGATTGGCTGGCAGATGTAATTGAGTTCAGATGCAGTTTCCTTTCTCTCCACACTGTCTCTGGTCCCTTCTCTGTTCTGAGTTGTTTCTGACTGCCTGGAGAACAGCTTTCAGAGCTGCTGTTTAGCATTTTCTCACAGTAAACTGGTTTCTTGCACAACCTGACTCTAATTGACTTCAAGACAGTTGTTGGGACTACAGAGAGGGCCCCCAGAGTCTCACACTGAACCCATTTCCTTAACACACATTTTTATATGCCCAACAGACACTCTTGAAGTCAGTAGTTAAAGATGTAGGGTTTATTGACATTTTATGGAAAGAAATATCACATAACAAAACTCCCTGAACAATTTGGTAATGATTTGTTGGGTTCCCCAAGTTTCCTCTCTCTTTGCAGCTGTCTTAACCACATAAACTCTTAAATCCTTTTGGGTTCTCCCTCTGGATCTTTCTCCAGCATCACCAGCATCTCCTAGCCTCTTCCCTACTTTCCTCCTCAGATCTGCCCTTCCTCACCTCTTCTTTTGTGACTCTACTTTGCTCTGGACATGCCCAGTTTTCATTCCTACTTCCTCATCTTGCTCAGCAAAGAACCTGCCTTCTCCAGGAGGGCACTATTCTCTGCTGAGGAAGTGAAGGGATTTTAAATCACTTCACTTCAGTCACTCAGTCGTGTCCGACTCTTTGTGACCCCATCAATCGCAGCACACCAGGCCTCCTTGTCCATCACCAACTCCCGGAGTTCACTCAGACTCACATCCATTGAGTCAGTGATGCCATCCAGCCATCTCATCCTCTGTCTTACCCTTCTCCTCCTACCCCCAATCCCTCCCAGTATCAGAGTCTTTTCCAGTGAGTCAACTCTTCACATGAGGTGGCCAAAGTACTGGAGTTTCAGCTTTAGCATCATTCCTTCCGAAGAAATCCCATGGCTGATCTCCTTCAGAATGGACTGATTGGATCTCCTTGCAGTCCAAGGGACTCTCAAGAGTCTTCTCCAACACCACAGT
>SJYV01032113.1:1369428-1382748 GCA_006410875.1 Neotragus pygmaeus | reverse complement strand
GTCTCGTATTCCCATCTCTTTCAGAGTTTTCCACAGTTTATTGTGATCCACACAGTCAAAGGCTTTGGCATAGTCAATAAAGCAAAAATAGATGTATTTCTGGAACTCTCTTGCTTTTTTCCATGATCCAGGGGATGTTGGCAATTTGATTTCTGGTTCCTCTGCCTTTTCTAAAACCAGCTTGAACATCAGGAAGTTCACGGTTCACGTATTGCTGAAGCCTGGCTTGGAGAATTTGAGCATTACTTTTCTGGCATGAGAGATGAGTACAATAGTGTGGTAGTTTAAGCGTTCTTTGGCATTGCCTTTCTTTGGGATTGGAATTAAAACTGACCTTTTCCAGTCTTGTGGCCACTGCTGAGTTTTCCAAATTTGTTGTCATATTGACTGCAGCACTTTCACAGCATCATCCTTCAGGATTTGAAAGAACTCAACTGGACTGCCATCACCTCCACTAGCTTTGTTCATAGTGGTGCTTCCTAAGGCCCACTTGACTTCGCATTCCAGGATGTCTGGCTCTAGGTGAGTCATCACACCATCATGATTATCTTGGTCTTGAAGATCTTCAGTCTCAAACTTTGTCCTACTCAAAACTGAACTCTTCATTATTCCTGATACCTTCAAAAATGTTTCTGCTTTTGTGGTCTGTGTTTCTCCTTCTCCTGACCCCTTTTATCATGGTATCTGTGGCATCTTTTTATTTCTCTCCCTGCCTAATCTTACTATGAAAGTTTTCATATGAGCTATTAGCTTTGGGATCCTCAAAGCCTGTCACAGTTCTTGATACAGTGCTTGAGGAGTGAATGTTCTAATCCATACTAGAGAGACCTGGGCATGTCCCAAATCCCATGACAGATTATTTAAGCAGAATATGTATCATGAGCAAACACCTGACTCAGAATTTTAGCTTTGGCCATTGAGTTACCTTACATCTGTGTGTCACTTAATCTATTCAAATGACAGTTTTCTCTTCTGTAAAATGAGATATTAAAATAAGTTGAAGTTTAGCAATCATTTCATTATTATCACAGACTTATTTTTATCTCTCAGTGGACTTAGGTTTGAAAATATATTGAATACCAAGGTATATTTATTCAGTAGTAAATAAATTCTCCCCATGCTTATCTGTCAAAATCATGTGTTAAAGTACATATTGTCAAAACCTCTTGATTAGCAGTGAGTGTAACTAATGCTACTGTGATCTGATATAATTACTGCCACATCAAAAAAAAAAAAAGAATCATCATCTTGAAGGAATAAGTGAGGTGTAAGGAAGGGCACTAGGGAAGGTTTCAAATAAGATAAGTTTGTATTAGAAAATGAAAGTTAATATATGTCAGTATATTGGTGATAATCCCAGCCTGGTGGGCTGCNAAAAAAAAAAAGAATCATCATCTTGAAGGAATAAGTGAGGTGTAAGGAAGGGCACTAGGGAAGGTTTCAAATAAGATAAGTTTGTATTAGAAAATGAAAGTTAATATATGTCAGTATATTGGTGATAATCCCAGCCTGGTGGGCTGCCCTCTATGGGGTTGCACAGAGTCAGACACAACTGAAGTGACTTATCAGCATCAGCAGATTATAATATTGAAAAAAACTCAAAGAAATGATTTTGAAGCCCCCCTGGGAACTTGCAACACCTGATGGTTCGATCAGATTGAATGATCTGATGGTTTGATGTTGGATAATCTTAAAGTTTATTCCAGTGCTAAACTTTATTCTGCCTTCTCTTGTCTCTTGGTGGGATATTGGTGGGACTTTTCCATAGTTTTGGGATCTTTGCAGTATTACACATAGTTGGTGCAGTGTTAAAATTCAGATCCATCCAGGGAGTTCAAAGACACATGGGGCCATGCTGAAGCAGGACAGAGAACACACAGGCCAGCGACTGAGCTCCCACCAAATATTCTCTCAAGAGATAAAGGCCTGGCGATGTCAGATCTTCTGATCTTACAGTGAGTTGGAAATCTGGATTTTATTTATGTTACAAGGACTGTGTTTTTAAATATCATCAAGGAAAATAAGGAACTCAGCTTTTTAAAATCCTGTATGAACCATAAAAAAAAATATATCTACAGGCCAAATGAGGTCCATGGACTTCTGTTTTGTAGTCAGACATGGCGTTAGATGATTGGGGTCTCATAGGCCTAGCAATTCTTTAAGTTATCTCTGGGCCAGGTTTTCTTCTCCATCACTGGCCAGTCCACTTTGTGGTACTTTCATTTTGCTACAGTGAAATGAGGTAGCATGCCCAAGGGTTCTTTCTAACGTGCAAAGTAACTACTGAGGGGTATACTTATTTAAGTCTTTCATTGCGTGTAAGAAGGAAGTAATGTTAGTTTTAAATTTGCAGTCAACCTAAGATGAAGAGGGGGGTGTGTGTGTGTGTGTGAATGCACTCACATACAAGTGAGAGAGAGAAGGGTGAGAAGAGAGAGAGGAAAGGAAGAGAAAGAAAGGATTCGATATACAAGTTATGCTATGTCGTCTCTGATATTCATGGCAAGTAAACATTCATTCATTGCAACAATATGATAGAAACTGATGGAGCTTAATGCCTGCTTAATCATTTAAAGCTGAAACTCCAATACTTTGGCCACCTGATGCGAAGAGTTGTCTCATTGGAAAAGACCCTGAAGCTGGGAGGGATTGGGGGCAGGAGTAGAAGGGGACGACAGAGGATGAGATGGCTGGATGGCATCACCAACTCAATGGATATGAGTCTGAGTGAACTCCGGGAGATGGTGATAGATAGGGAGGCCTGGCGTGCTGCAATTCATGGGGTCGCAAAGAGTCAGACATGCCTGAGCAACTGAACTGAAATGAACTGAATTATTCTAAGATAATAGTAGATGGTTGAGTCTTTAGAAGCTTAGAGTAAAACGGTCTGAGGTACTGCATGCTGGGGAGAAAGGAATTGAATAGTCTCATAAATTTGAGCTGCTAACTTGGAAGTGAGAAGAGCTATCAAATAAATAAGCCAGGCATGCACCAAAGAACACTAGAACCACATGGACATAATTAATATTTTTTTAAGGCATAGAGAATGTGCACATTACCTTCAGATTTAGATTGCCAAGTCCATTTGTTTTGGTATAGTGGCATGAATTAGAAATCCTTTAAGCATTTTCATTTCAGAAAATGTAAAGTTAACAGGGATTTGGCTTAGCTTCACTTAATAAGACTAGTGTTGTTTCGGCCGAGCTAATGAGGACTTCCATGTTTTCCCATGTCTGGGTTTGCCTGTGTTTCTGAGGTAGCTCTCTGCCCAAGAACATTGCTCCTGACATCCAAACACACATCAGATCATACCAACAGTTAGTGGAACATGTTACCTCTTTCTTACATTCTAGAAGCTGTTTCATTTTTGCTTTTTTGTTATTTTTATATGAGCGGTTAGAACGAGAACAGAGGTGCTCCATGGAGGTTTCTCTCAGCCTTGGGTAGGAGGGAACAGTGAATACGGTAGTTCCTAACTTTGGGAAAGACAGCTAGAAGACTCAGGAAGCCACACTTGTTCCACAAGTTTCTTTCTAACTCCTCATGTTTCTTCCTGTTCGGTTCTCAGTAGGCCTTCATACTGTCTTAGCACCCTGGGCAAGTCTCCCTCAAGCCCTTCAAGTTTCCTTTTCCTTTTCCTTATGTGTCAATTGAGAATAACCATAATACCTACTTCATAGCACTGTTATGAGGAATAGATGAGGGCATGAGAGTGAAAAGCACAGCTTTCTTGGAGGATAGAAAGCACTCAATAAGTGTTAGTTATTTTGGGTAATATTGTTATTCCTCACCTTATATTGACTAAGTGGTTGAAATTTCTAATTTAAGGCAGCTAATGATTTGTTTTTATAGCATTTCTTGCTTCTGATAATCCACTTGTTTTCCTCATATAATTCACACAATTCTGTTGAAATGCCAGAATTTGAAATTCACTTTCTTTAGGGCTAATTCCAACTGCTAAAAGGATAAAGAGGAATATATATATATATTTGGGGGAAATAATGCCTGATACTAATAAGGCTCAGTAAATATATTCTCTTATTAAATTATATCAGCTGTTAGTGGCCACTGAATTAGTATATTACTTAGTCACACACAACTATTTGCCTTGTATTTTGCCTACCTGATATATTGTAAACTTCTGGGAGTAGGAAAGCATGCCTTAGTGTCTTAAACTCCATGCAGTGAATTACNAAATTATATCAGCTGTTAGTGGCCACTGAATTAGTATATTACTTAGTCACACACAACTATTTGCCTTGTATTTTGCCTACCTGATATATTGTAAACTTCTGGGAGTAGGAAAGCATGCCTTAGTGTCTTAAACTCCATGCAGTGAATTACACAGAGCTAGAAATATAATGTCATCCCCAACTTTTTGTGACCCCATGGACTGTAGCCTATCAGGCTTCTCCATCTGTGGGATTTTCTAGGCAAGAGTACTGGAGTGGATTGCCATTTCCTTCTCTAGGGGATCTTCCTGACCCAGGGATTGAAACTGGGTCTCCCGCATTTCAGACAGATGCTTTACCCTCTGAACCACCAGGGAAGCCCCAGAAAAATAATAGACTCAAATAAAATTAATGGCTAAATTTATCCCATTGCATGTGACAACTCAGTAAGTTAGATATTATTGTTACTACTACTCCTGTTTTTACCCAATGTCAAACAGAGATATAGAGATGTAACTTATCAGAGACCATGTAGTCTGCAGTGGTTGATACAGGACTGGTACTGAACAATTGAGATCAGAGTCCATTTCTAACCACCTGACTGCTTTATCCTGGGAGGTGAGATGAACGAATGCATGCATGAAAGAATGCAATTGTAATCTGTATGGCAGTTCTAAATATTAGAGTGTTATTGAAAAGCAGAGACATTACTTTGCCAACAAAGTTCCATCTAGTCAAGGCTATGGTTTTTCCAGTGGTCATTATGGATGTGAGAGTTGGACTGTGAAGAAAGCTGAGCACCAAAGAATTGATGCTTTTGAACTGTGGTGTTGGAGAAGACTCTTGAGAGTCCCTTGGACTGCAAAGAGATCCAACCAGTCCATTCTGAAGATCAGCCCTAGGTGTTCTTTGGAAGGAATGATGCTAAAGCTGAAACTCCAGTACTCTGGCCAGCTCATGTGAAGAGTTGACTCATTGGAAAAGACTCTGATGCTGGGAGGGATTGGGGGCAGGAGGAGAAGGGGACGACCGAGGATGAGATGGCTGGATGGCATCACCAACTCGGTGGATATGAGTTTCAGTGAACTCCGGGAGATGGTGATGGATAGGGAGGCCTGGCCTGCTGCGATTCATGGGGTCACAAAGAGTCGGACATGACTGAGCAACTGAACTGAAACCCTACCTAAAAAGAAAGCAAGCTTCCTTTTCCTAAACTAACACTCATTCTTGAATTGCCAAATCTCTTTGTGCCTTCAATGCCTTTTTAAAAAAAATACCTACCTCACACACCTTTTTCTATTATTTTGGAGCAGTATAGTTCACACCTCATTTCAGTTTTGTAAGTGTTGAACAAATACCACACACAAAATTGTTTGCTGAATACTGTAGAAGAAAAGATGAACAGGTCTTGTCTTCCCTTTGGAGATTACCATCTAATAAGCCCAGATAAGTAAATAATGACAAAACAAAGTAGTGTGATAAGTGATGGATACACAGATAACTATGGCAACTTTGTGAAAGGGAGAGACTCAATGGAGAGTCCAAGAAGGCCTTTGAGCTTTCAGAGCCTCTAAGATTCAAACTTTGGTCTCTCTTTTGAAATAATTTCATCACCTGCTTATTTCTTCTTCAAAAATAGTATCTTTTTCATAATTTCCCTTTTGTTGTACAGAGTAGTGTGAACATTTTTATAAGTGTTGCTAAAATGAGACAGTTTGATCATCATCTGTTGAGATAACCCATGTGGACTCAGAGAATAATCTTTGATAATGCATTTGGATCTGAAAGATGCAGTAACTGATACTAAAATGTTTCCTTAAAATTAATATATTTATCATTTACAATTCTTTGTTGAAACATGCTTGGCTAAGGAATGTGTTTTCCTCTTTCTTTCACCAGTGTGATAGCATGAATGAATGAAGTCTCTCAGTCGTATCTGACTCTTTGCAACCCCGTGGACTGTAGCCTGACAGGGATTTTCCAGGCAAGAATACTGGAGTGGGTTGCCATTTGCTTCTCCAGGAGATCTTCCCAACCCAGGAATTAAACCCGGGTCTCCCACATTGTAGGCAGATGCTTTATCATCTGAGCCACCAGGGAAGTCCTAAGTGTGACAGCATAACAAGAACTGATTTTTGTTTCTTTGTTTTTGCATCCAAAGCTAAAGTAGTAAATTACCCCATATTCCAAAGACTGTAATCCCAGGGGACAGTGTGAGCATCTCAATATTTACTACCTTGCAAGAAAATGATTTTATTATTGGCGATCCTGTCCATAGACTATCTGGTTAGAATGATTAAAAGATGACAGTGTTTTTCTCAGTGATACTAATTTTAGCTGACATTGATGATACATCACTATATTTTAACTATATATATCAAATATAATATATTGATTGATTATATAAGTTATCATTTGATATCACTTTAAGAGATTTACATGCTTGATCTCATTTTCCCCGTAAAAAGTTAGAAAGAAACTTCTGTGGAAGTAAATTTTATTAATAACCCAACTTTACTGATGACAAAGTAAAGGTTATGGAAGCAATGTCTTCAAACCCCAAATTCTTAACTTCTAAATGTATAACACTTTCCCACCAGAAGTCTTTATAATAGTTTAAGACATTTATGTCTCATTGGTACCCCCAACTTCTCTTGATTTGAACAGAATAAAGAAGATATCTTTTAGTTCAGGGGCTTATAACCAGGAAGAACATATTAGAAATTACTCAAGTCGGGTAGATGAGCAAGAAAAGATACGGCTCAAGTAAAAGATTTTTCTTGAAAAGCTTCTGCGGATAGCAAACCTGCGGCAGCAGCTGCAGGTGGGAAGGAGTCTTCTCTCCCCAAGAGCAGCCACAGCAGCAGCAGCCGCCCTGCCATTCTCTGGGTCCCTGTTCATTAGTAGTCAAGGTTTTCATTGTGCTCAGCAAAACAGTCACAGAAAATAAATGTGCTGCACAGATGGGCCCATAGAAAATCTACTTGATGTATTCTTGAAAATTCACAGCTAAATGACTTTGAAGAGACGGGGGTTATTGTGTCCATGATTAAAATGAGGTGTGGCGTGAATCTTTCAGATACAACTCTTTCCCTGTAGAGCTTTTTAAGACAGATAAGGTGCGAAGTGGTCATTGGCCTCTGGCTCCGGGACATACCATGGGTTATGGAACCATTCCCCTGATGAAGTACATTTCAAGTATATCTGCTTTGTACGGCGTTAAACTTGAATAACTGAATAAAATAAATTGGCTTCATTTTATATTAGCAAAAACCTTTCATTTGAGGATTTTTCAGCTTAGATTTTCAGAAGGTAGCAGTGTTAGATCAGTATTTCTTTGGACCACCTATACCACTCACACCATAATTTTCTGATTGTTAATCTGGTTGCTTGTCAAAATTGCACTTTATTCTGTATGTACATGGGAGTAAAAACCAGAAGTCTTCATCTTCAGTAGTACCCCAGGTTATTGTGCTGACTAGTATGTCACTTTTTATGTGAACTTAAAATAGTACAATTTAAATATAATGAAATACATATTATATGCAATATTTGAGATAATGTGATAAACTTATGTTACAGAAAATTATAACTGGGCTTTCCAATTTTAAAGAAGACTGAGCAGATAAATTACATGCTTTACCATCAGTGGTGCTAGTTTAGTTGGTAATTTCAAATGCCTTTTTTTGTATAACTGAACCACATTGTCTTTTTACTTACAAATAATGTTGATCATTATTTCTATGTTGTTATGTTCACGGTTCCTATGTATTTTGCATGTTACAGCTATGCCATTTGATATTTATCAAATGGTAATGCTGTCTCTCATCTTGGAAATTTCTTAAATCCTTAACATTGGGAAGGAAGTTATATGATGAATTATATGATGAATATATGATGATTATTTTGTAAAGAATATCTAACCACCAATGAACCCTGTTTTCTTTATTTGGGCAGTGGCCTCTATGAAATATTAGCAAAATTATTGAGAAAATTAAATTTGAAAATAAACCACAAATACTACTAATGATTGAAGAATCTATATTCCTGTTGGAAAACTTACCTTGAATAGTGTGAGTTTTGACTTATGTGGGTCTTTAAGAGTTGCAAATTGTATAAAAATTATCCACTGATAGGTTAGAATGTGAGAACCACTGCAAAGCTGGTGACTAATTTTTTTGCTGAGTTCGCCAAAGCTTACTATTCTAGCAAATAAACATCAGAATGAAGGGATGCAAGATCAGTGTTTGGGGAAGACATTCACATTGTAGTCTAGGTGGATGGTGTGTCTTTGTTGGGCAAAGCTGTGGCCTGAAACAGTTCTGTGTTCATAAATGTTTAACAGCTTATTCTGGGATCGAGGGAGTTCCAATCTGTAGTATTTGCCGTTTCTTATGATGCCAGTACTCCCACCATGACCAACTTCAAGCTACCAACCTAAACATCAATCAGATAATCCAATTCCAGAAAATTTAACAGTCAGCATTTCTGAGTTAATGCCAGTTGACTGCAATATACTTTTCCCTGAAGGGACCTATGGGTGTGAGAAAACAAGGTTAACCCTTTTGTGAGCTAATGAAGATTATAATTCAGAACCTGACTTCATTTCTTATATTTGAGAGGCACAAAATACAAAGCCCACCTCTTTCATAATGGGCCTGCTTTTTTCCTTGACTATAAATCAGTATGAATGTCACCATATTCTATTTGGATATGTAACGAGTGTACTCCAGCTATCTTTATTTCTCTAGAGCAGAAGAAAATTGCATGTGGGGCTTCCAATTAAGTAGACTTAACATTTTGATTTGATTAGCAATAATGGACTTTGGGGTTGGCTTGGAGATTGGCATTAGGTATGGTATCACATGAGCAGTGAAGGAAGACTGAGGGGCCTATAGATTGAATACAGTGAATTCACTGAAGTTGACTTAGTAACAGACCGATTTACCTTATCATGTAGACATTGATCTTAGCCAGGGGATTTTCTCTATTTTGCCTTGTGCTATAACTTTAACAGTGCATTTTCTTTTTCTTTGTTTCTTTATAAATCCCCTCCCTTGCCAATCTCCTGGTCTGGAATATATTTGTGCTTTTTTTAAAAAAGATTATCTATACAGTTCTCTCTAGGAATGCTTCATCTTCTAGAATAAGATGGAGCAGAGAAGAGCATTGCTTTTGTTAGAAATCCCTTTCCTTCACTGCATCTTCTCATCCATCTTGTACTATCCTTTAAGATGCAGTTCAAGTGGTACCGCCTCCTACCAGATCAGTCTAGCTAAACACTGTCTCACCCTGCTGTGAACTTGGTTAGCAGTGGCCCACAATGCTCACTACATGGAAATCACTGAAGATGCTTTTGAAAAACAATGTTTAGGAGTCACCAGGGATCAGAATTAATGGATCTCGGTTAGGATGTGGATATTGGCATATTTTCCAAAAGTACTTTTGATGACCCTAATATGCAGCCAGAGTCGAAAACTACTATGCTATAGTATAATAGTTTTTTCCACAACTCAAAAGCAGTTCAGACTCCATAAAGTACATAGAAGTAAGGCTGGCTTTTTGGGTTGAAAAGAGCTTGTATGTTCAACTAAAGGTGGCATACAGCTCCCAGGGAGTAACCATACTGAATCTGCACCCTACTGAATGGGAAATCACTGCAATAAGAACTTGAGAAAACTCAGAAATCATTTCCTAGGATCTTGAGTAATCTTGGAACTGAAATCCATTAAAGGAAAAATGTTGTCCAATGACTCGCATTGAAAAGAAAATACTTGAAGCCTCAAGAGGTTTACTCAGTATCCCAAGTGACTTTCCCAAGATCATGTAATCTATGGTCAAAGGGGCAAAAAATGAGCTCGTAGTTTTAGAATGTGTACACTGACTGGGCCAAACCATTTTACATGTATAGTTGACTCTGGGAAAACATGGCACGTTAGAGGTACTAATCTTCTGCATAGTTGAAAATCCAGGAATAACTTGTATTGGCCCTCCATAGGTGCCATTCCTCTGCATCTATGGATTCAACCCAACTACAGATTGTCTAGACCTTCAGTATTTACTACTGAAAAAATCCATGTACAAGTGAACTTGCACAGTTCAGGTCCATGTTGTTCACAGGTCTACTGTATTAACTATTTTAAAATATATTTTTTCCTTTGTATTACCTAGTAGTTATCTATGGTATTGATATACCATGGCTGGCTTATCTTTAATTTTTGTAACAACTTTACTGATTAAAAAAAATATATATATATATCATAAGAGTTCACTAGTATAAAGTGTGTAGTTCAGTGATACCTACAGAGTATATCTTTACAGTGGTACAACTATTACCATAAGCTTATTTTGCATGCATACTTGTTAAGTCACTTCAGTAGTGTCTACTCTTTGAGACCCCATGGACTATAGCCTGCCAGGCTCCTCTGTCCATGGGCTTCTCCAGGCAAGAATACTGGAGTGGGTTGCCATAACCTCCTCCAGGGGATCTTCCTGACCCAGGGATCAAACCTGCGTGTCTTAAGTCTCCTGTATTGGCGGGTGGGTTCCTACCACTAGCACCAGCAGAGAGGCCCCCATCACTAATTTTAGTACGCTTATTACCTAAGAAGGAAAACATGCACCATTAAGCCTCACTGCTGCTACTGCTGCTAAGTCACTTCAGTTGTGTCTGACTCTGCGTGACCCCATAGACAGCAGCCCACCAGGCTCCCCCGTCCCTGGGATTCTCCAGGCAAGAACACTGGAGTGGGTTGCCATTTCCTTCTCCAAGATTAAGCCTCACAGCAGTCATAAAAGATTCTGTGTTACTTTACTTAATGATAGGACTAAGAGAGAGATTAAGCAGCTTGCTCATTGTCACACTTGTAGCTATGGGTAGAGCCAGAATAAAATAAATCTCAGGTGGGCAGAGTCCAAGGTCCACAATAAGAGCTGGAGCCAGTCCAGTGTTCTGGTCACTCCATCTGTGGAGGGGGATCAGTTTAGATAAAAAGTAAATGGAGAGGTTTTTTTCCATTGCAAATCATCTGTGGGAAAAGGATCATATGTGTGTGTGTACACACATGTACGTGCATGTACATGCATGTACTCAGTCATGTCCGATTCTAACCCCATGGACTGTAGCCTACCAGGCTCTTCTGTCTGTGGAATTCTTCAGGCAGGACTACTGGAGTGAGTTGCCATTTTCTTCTCCAGAGGATCTTCCCAGCCCAGGGATCGAACCTATGTCTCCTGCATTGCAGGCAGATTCTTTACTACTGAGCCACCAGGAAGCCCCAGGGAAAGGATCTTACTAGGAAGAAACAGGAACAGAGGCAAGGCTCAGAGTTTTCCAGTCCCCCCTGCAGGCATGCCCTGCCCCATGGAATCATTTTGTTCAGGCTGCTCTGTGCCCTCCTGCAAGCCTGGGACCTATATTCTGCCTTGTCCATCTGCTATTTATTTTTCCCTTCCCCTTGAGGATGAGGACCATGAATTGTTGCATTTGTCTCTTTCATCATACCTAATGCTATCCGTAGCACATGTAGTAGTTCTTCATAGATACTTAGGGCAAATGAATGAATGATTCCTGGTAATGTTGCAATATGGCATCCAGACAGCAGGTATTCTAGATTATTTTCCCATCATTAAAAGATTATTGGTGGAAGATCCCTAAAATTATATATTATAATGTCAGGCATAACAGAAAAATAGAATTTGTTTTAGGTAAAAATGCATTCTCTGGTAAATTATTGGTATTACCTAATATGGTCATTTAAAAAATCTATAGCATGTACACTTAGATTTATCCTGTTTTAAGTTCTCTTTGAAAAATACTGACCTTCAAGTGGTAAAAGCTTTGTCATGCCTTCTTAATGACTTTCTAAGAAAGAATTGCGAGTTCCTAATGTATTTTACTCATAATTATACCTTAGGATGGTGTTTAGAAAAGTAGGTGGCCTGAGTCACAGATTCAAATGGAATCCTTTGGGGTTTTAATTACACAGCACTGCCATCTAGCATCAACCACACAGTTTTGTTTTGTTTTGTTTTTTTTCTTTTTTCAATTAAAAAAATTGAGATTTTACTGTATTTTAAATATGATTAAGGGAATTGGTCTGCACTCTTTTGAGAACCATGGACAGAGATCCTTTCAGGAAGTATTGCAGCAGTTTCCGACCCACATTGTTTGTTGTTTGCTTGAAAACCCTTGTGATTGGGAGTGAATTGGTGTCACTGAAGAAAGGGGTTGTGAAATCTGCTGAAGAGCTTCAAATGTCAGAGCTGCATATTCATGAGTTGCAGGCACCTGTGGCCATGCTGTCTTCCTGCAGCATCTAGTGCTGCAGTCTTCAGAAGGGCACTGGAGGTGGTTTCCAAATGGCATTGGTGTTTATTTGCATATAAATAAATATATAAAGGAGGTAGACAGAGCAAATGCATTGTTTCAGGTGAGAAAAAAACTGTCCTTTCAAGAGAATGCCGGCTTGAGCTGACACTGCCTGGGGAGTGGATAATTCCCGTTACAAAATCTGGATCCCTTTGGCTGACAGTGCTGGTAAAGCAGATTTCCTCTCACAGCCTGACAAGTCAGGAGAAGCTCGCTCCAAAAAAAGGGGGGACGTCAGTCCTTTTTGCCGTTTCTATTGGGTGTCCTGTAATGTAATGGACAATGCGATTGCAGGATTCAGTTCTCAATCTTCTCAGTCCCAAAGTGTGCTTAAAAAAAAAAAAAAGAAAAAAAAAAACACATCAAAACAAATCAATAGCATTTAAGAGGGGGGAAACATCACACTTTAGATTGATGCTTTACATAATGAGCCCTTTATGAGATGTAATGCCAACTGTTAATCAATAGACATGCCAGAACTGCCTCTAATACAACCTTGTAGAGTTTTTTTTTTAATTAATCCTTATTAAAAATATTGACTTGTTGTGACTTGCTGGGGCCGCTCCTGGCTCTGTTTTTTATCCTAATTAGGAGGTTATGCTTCAGTGCTTAGGCTGCAGATAATAATGTAATGATTATTGTCTTAAAACCTGAAAATCAATATAAGATACTGGTAAATTGTGCCAAGTGTCACAATTATGAAAATTACTTGAGATTTTAAAAGGTTTAAGTGACCAAGATTTTTTTTTTGTCTTTTGCCCCCCTTCCCCCCCCCAC
>SJYV01032113.1:1267457-1369330 GCA_006410875.1 Neotragus pygmaeus | reverse complement strand
ATTTGCTTATTTCTACAGTTTTCTCAGGATTGAATAGGTTCAAAAGTTTCACTTCTCAAAGGACCTTTTGAATCATTTTATTTTAACATACCACCTTCCATGAGAGTCACCATCCTCCTTAATGCAGTTGTTTCAAAGGATCCCCTCTTCCCAACCCCTCACACCTCAAAAAGCATTTAAGCCTTAAACTTTATGAAAATTCTGGTATGAAAGGAAAAATAGAGTATCCAAAGACTTTATTTAGCAAGGTATGCAAGTAATTGAAAGACATGCAATAAAGAAAGAAAAATAAATGGATAAAATTGATAGAACAAACTGTTGCTTTTCCACGAAACTCAGAATATAAGAGTTGGGAAGAATGTAATAACAACACTAAGAAAAAGAATACTTGAGATAGATAGCACTTCCTTACACAAACTGGATATTTTCTGGGTTTTGTTTTGTTTTTTTTTTCCATACATGAACTCAATTAATACTCACTCTAGTCCCAGAAGTATTGCATGACTCATATCCCTATTTTACAGAAGAGGCAGTTGAGGCAAGGAGAGTTTCTTTAAAGTTATCATAGTAAGTGGCAGGGCAAGGATGATGAAGCCAAGCTTCTGGCTTTCTTGTCTGTCTGTGCTGTTAACCTCTGAGATAATTGAGACCATCTGTCAAGCCCAGCCTCCTCCTCTTGCTTTGAGGAAATTGGGTGGAGCTCAGTGCATGTAAATGACTAATCTCAGGAGGTTAGCCAATGCTAAATGGTTGGATATCCCCCGTTAAGTTAACATAGCTTACAAATCTTGATCCCTTCCAGCTTCCAGGTTGAAGTCTGTATCCCTGAGGTGTTCAGACCATGGGTGGCAGGCAGGACTGTGCAAAGCTGGTGAATCTCATAGCCTCATGGGTCACCCTGATATCTGTGTCCCACGTCTCGTCATGGCCAGCTCTTGACAGAGCCATTGTCCCTATGAAATGGTGGGGGGGAGGGGTGATGGGAGGGAGCCCCACTGTTGAGCTCTATGTTTGTGAATAAGGAAAATGTTTTCCTTCTATAGCCTCTTTAGAGACAATTAAGCATTAGCTTTTGTTGGATGCTAAATTATGAGTGAATTTAGTTTAAAGTATGTGAACCATGCACCCTTTGAAATTTGCCTGAAAAGGCTCATTATAAAACTAATGCTATGAAAAAGCACTCCCTTTCAGATTAGGGAAAGCACCTGAATACTTTTCATAAGTGGCTGCGCATCATTTGAAAGCATTCTAGTGTTGCCTGAACCGCTTTCAACACACCTTTCAACTAGAAAATTTCACATTCAGCATATCTGTAGTTCTACACGACTTTCAATAATATTTAAATTGGTTAACTGTATTTCTTTTATATCTCTTTTAATGCTTTTATTGATTTGAGGTAGATAAACTTGATTGTGCATGAAATCTTATTTTTCCACACAAAGAAGATAGGCTTTGAGTATATACTAGGAGAACTGTACCTCTAAAGCAGGCCAGACCTCTGAAATGCAAAGGTTTGGGTCAGATAGATGTTTGTTGAGTCCTTTGAACTATGCTGGTACTGATTCTGACGTTTGTTTCCCCTATAGTCAGTGCCGGCAAAAGATGCCCTGGAGGATATCTCCTTTTTAAAGCTCATTGAGAAAAGACTCATGAGTTTCGGTGTGAAAAAAATAAATGCTTCTCTTAAAAACCCAGTGTGTTTGTTTTTTTTTTTAGGGTAGCTTAGAGACCCCACAATTCTTAGAGCTAATAGTGTTAGAGTCTTTTAGTCCCAAGGAACCTAAAAAGCAAATGTGTGAACATTTCAGCTACTGTGTGCAAAAAAAAAAAAAAAAAAAAGACTTTATATTGTATAGGCCAAACCAAGGGCATAGTTTATTTCACTGTTCACATGTAGAAATCTAATTAGATTAGTGCATCACAAATAAAAATAAGACTCAATGTGTAACACATAGAACCCTGAGCTGCATCAAAGAATCAATTTTTTGGAGATTTCTGCCTCATATGGACAGCACGCTGTCCATATTTGGATCATAAGAATCCTAGAGAACTGAGTTCAAATCTCAACTCTGCTACAGCCTAGCCTCCTTATGTTGCCAAATTACACCACCTCTTGGAGCATCACTTTTTTCATCCAAAAAAAGAGGGATGATAGTATTAATCTCATGAGCAAATAATCGGAAACTCAGCCACTGCTCTTGCTTGTGTGCCCCCTGCCTGTCACATGCTTGACAGCGGTTTGGGGATGCAACACAGTCTAGATGGGCATGATTCCTGCCTCCCAGGGACTTGCTGTCTATCTGTGGGAGTGAATTTAGGAAGACAAATGTGAAGGCTGTTGCTTATAAGTGCTGCAGTAAGTTGTAAGTGCATAATTAGACCCACAAATAGAATAAACTGGCCAGATACAGTAAAGAAAGAAAAGTAATGAAAAGAATGTTTTGGAGTTAGGATGCCAAAGTGATAGATTTTGGGACTTTATGCCTAGAACTGACCTAGTAAGGTGAAGACCACAAAATAGAACCACCCTTCATGTGCAAAGGTGAGGGGACAGGGCAAGGTCAGGGCCCCATGTGTGTGGATGAACCTGTTGATGGCTGCTTTCCATTGAGTCACAAGAGATCAAGATTTCCTCTTCAAGCTCTGGGCTGTTGTTCTTCTCAAGGAATCCCAGGAGAAATGAACACCTGCCATCAGCAGGCGCCTTACACATTACAAAAAATGTTTAGTGACATGTTTCCATTTAATCTTAGCCCCAGGGCCAAACAGCATTGTGAAATAGAGTAAAGCAACTTTTGCCTGTAAGGAATGGGTTTGTTCAAGGCTATGCCACAAGTGGGTGGTGGGAGGCAAAAACTGATTCTTCAGACAATTTTAGCTCTACATCTTGTCTCTTCTCTGCATCCCAATTCTGTGCTTTTGATTTTGTTGCTTAGATTAAATGTCCTCATTTAAAAAAAAAATACATCTACAGCATGACTGGATATTGTAGGGAAGGTGAAGGTGCTCGTGCCCTAGTGACTTATATTTGGAAATGGAATAAGGACAGTAATCAAATACTTATTGAAATATAGTTAAGGAAATATTTGATGCATAGCTCAACTCTAGGAAGTTTTCAGTTAAACAGTAAAGTAAGAAATCCTTATTCCAATATTAAAGCTGACTAAGGAGTATTTTCCTAGAACAAATTTGCTTCAGTCTAAAGGAACCTTCTTTCACCAATTAACTCTAGACATGGGCTTTTAGCATCTCAACCATATGTGTTAATTTCGGATATTTATTTTTAGTGAAAAGACCAGAACTAGTCCCTCTACTCAGATGATGGTCAAGCCCATGAGTCTGCCCTTGTTTAGAAAGAGAGACTATTGACACAGATGACTTTCATACTTGAAGACAGTCTTAAAACATTTGTGAATCATTATCAAAAACACAGTCACAAAAAATAATATTTATGGAAGACTATCTGAAGGGCATTCATTCTCTAAAATTTGCTTTCAGGATAATTGCATAATTTAGGCTCCTTATGGGAGATTCCCTGGTGGCTCAGATGGTAAAGCGTCTGCCTGCAATGCGGGAGACCCGGGTTTAATCCCTAGGTCAGGAAGATCCCCTGGAGAAGGAAATGGCAACCCACTCCAGTACTCATGCGCGGAAAATTCCATGGATGCAGAAGCCTGCTGGGCTATAGTCCATGGGGTCACAAACAGTCGGACACAACTGAGCGAACTGCAAAATTGTGTTCTATCATCATTGCCAGCAGACGATACTAATAGAAACTTGAAATAGTGGGAGGAAATACATTATTGTTGGTAACAATGACTCAGTTGGAGCTGTTGTCTATCACAACTAAACGTTTTCCTCTTAAGGATCCTTAAGCGTCTGGAAAAATGAACTGCTTTAATTTTATGGAAACCATATAGCACCTTTGTTTCCCCTCTTTGCTTTGGCTGCTAGGAAATGTAGATTTAAATAAATCTGTGCACTACTTCAAGCCTTAGAAAAGGCACTAAGCATCCCAGTTTGCAAACTCACCAACATGATTTTCTATTGTCATTTTTTTCCCCACCCTTATATTTCTTCAGTTCCAATTCCCTCAATATTTATTTTATTCTAAAAGCATTTTAAAGTTACTTCAGATCTTTTATAAAACAATGTGGGAAGTGAAGAAATATATGATACAAAAACACATCTAAATAAAAATCATTTGATCTCTCCTTTCTTTGTGCATACCATTATTTCACGAAGGCTTTAAATAGTATATAAAGTCTGTAGAAACTTTAGAAGAGGTAAAAATAAGGCTGGATATTGACATGAGTATAGTCTTTGAAGGATTTTCAGTGGTGGTTGCACATTAGAATCATAATTAGAAATATTTTAAAAACATTGATTATTGAATCCTCTCTCTAAATATTTTTAGATTTTAGATGTTGACTGGGCCCCTGGCGTCTGTATTTTATAAAGCATTGTTGATTTTAAGCCAGAGGGAGAACCACTGACCAAAGGGTTTAATGAGTGAGAACCTGCTAGCAGAATAAAATGTGTATAAAAATGCAATGTGAATTAATTCAGTAGCTTAATACCAGCTTACTTGGACTGAAAGAAAATGGCTTAAAATTTGCCAAACATTGGATAAGTTCCTGTAATATACAAAGCTCTAGGATTGGTAGCAGAGAATTTTCCAGTTGCCTTAGTGTCCCAGTGCAATTGAATAATGCCTCTTCTTTACTGCATCATCACTACCATCATCCCAAAACAGATGTTACTCTAGCAAAGCACTTTACTCTGTGCTGGCAATATAAAGTACACTAAGATCTTGCCCTTATAGTCAAGGAGTGTTGGTTACGTGAACAGACAGGACATGTACATTAAAAAGATAGTTAACAATACTGGGTAGCTTATGCTAAGTGCCAAATCAGGGGGGGCAGCAATAACTATGAGTTTAGGGAGGGAAAGCATCATTGTGGGCTCTGACATTGGAAGCCTCATAGAAAAAGTGGAACATAAAAGCCTGACCTTGCTGTTTATGTAGGAAATAGATAAATAATCTTCTGAAAGTCAGTATAGCTGTAGCTGTCTACTCATGCAGTTTTATTCAAACTTCATTTTGAAACAGAATGCCACATCTTTGTATGTGTAACTACAGGTTTTAGAAACATAATGTCCCCTCTTCTTTTTTGTTTTTCGCTTTCATTTATACCTCAATGTCTGAAACTATCAAACAGGAAAACAGCTGGAAATATATATTTTAGGAAAGGCATAAGTCTTCACCTATCTATAAATTACATCCATTTATGAGGAGGGTCAGCATATCACTAGGATTTCAACCCTGCCTTGAGTTGACTGCTATTTATCAGACAGTTTATTGTGTTTCAGTCTAAAAGCAACTCTGTTTTATTATAATTAGGGAAAGTGAAATTGTGCTTAACAATTTTCCCCGTTATAAAAATAAGAAAATGCTTGTTAATATATTAATGTATTCACTTAATATGATTTTTAAAAAGCACTTGATTTCATTTTCTCCTTAAGTATAAAAAGCATTTAGAAGGAGTTGTTTTTAGAGTGAATCAGCAGAAAATATCCCAGCCAGGATTGAAAGCTAACATCAACAGTGAGTCTGAGAAGGCAGTATCGTTTCCAAAAAAAAAAAAAAAAAAGGTATTTTTTGACAGCCCAATATAGAGGATGTGATTTATAGAGTGATCTGAAAATTAATAAACAATTATATCAGAAAGTGAAATGGTGCTTTAAAAGAAAAAATAAAAGAACCTTATGTTTTTTTTATGAGCATGGGTAAAAATCCATGAAAACACTCAAGAATGCCCAGATGCTTTCTATCAAGCGAGTAAAGAGCACTTGAAAATGTCTCTGATAAAACTCGATACAGAGAAAATAGTATTGGTCTAACTTTAATAAGTGGAGAGTTAGAAATAACACAGAAGACTGGTTCCCTCGAGTTACCAACTTCAGCACTGTCTTTGTGTATCCAGATGAAACATGAAGAATTTAGTCCATAACGAGTTCTCACACCCAGGATCAGGGCAAACAAATCCAATTTTTAAAATTCTTTTTCGAACAGAAGTTCCTTCCTTCTCTTCCGCTAGCTTTTGAATCATCGTTCACTTATACCCTTCTCTCTAACTCCCAAAGCTAAAGGACTTCATTACAGTTAACAGTGAAGAGCATGTCCTTGAGGTTCGGAAATTTTTTAAGGTTCAACAATTGAAGCTTTTTGTCATCATTGTTTAAAGGCCAGACTAAACCTTGTTTTTTCAGGATTCTGCTGTGCACAGACAAAATAGAACCACATACCATTTGGAAGCAAAAATCAACAATAACCCATTTCTCAGAAGCCAGTCTACTTGAAGAGACCAACTTAAAAATGCGAAACTTGTATCAGACTCTGCCCATCACAATTGTGGACTCTTGTGAAAGAAGGTTATTCCATAAATTTAGCAGGGAAGATAGAAGATTGGTTATATTTGGCACAAGTGGGTCCCTGATACATTTGAAAACAAATAGGTATTCGAAGCCTTCAGTGACAAAGTCTAAAAGCTATACCTTGTGTATATCCTCCTCCGTGGATGAAGAAATTACATAAAGGGAAGACGGAATGAAAACAAAATTGTGATGAAAGTGACAATGTGTCCCTTCCACTTTTTGTGTCCTTTTAAATATACTTTGCACTGTTCCATTTCTACCTCTTAGAACTTTCAGTCTGTCATCACATCTAAATGTACCCATTTTGACAACCCTAGTCATTTTTCCTTGGCCATCTTCCTTCTGAGGAACCTGTCTCTCTGAGTTTACTAGGGCTGCCTTAACAAAGCAGTACATTCTCAGTGGCTTAAACAACAGCAGTTTATTTTTTCACAGTTCCAGAAGCCGGAAGTCCGTGATCAAGGTGTCAGCAGGCTTGGTTTCTTCTGCAGCCTCTCTCCTTAGCTTGTTGATGGCAGCATCTCCCTATGTCTTCCTGTGGCGTTCCCTTTGTGCATGTGTGTCTTTTTCTTTTTTCTTAAAGGATATCAATCATATTGGATTAGGGCCCACTCCAATTACTTCACTTAACCTTAATTACTTCTTTAAAGACTCTGTCTCTAGTTATATTCACATTCTAAAGTTCTGTCTAGAGCCAGGCATCCTGGAATGTGAAGTCAAGTGGGCCTTAGAAAGCATCACTATGAACAAAGCTAGTGGAGGTGATGGCAGTCCAGTTGAGCTGTTTCAAATCCTGAAAGATGATGCTGTGAAAGTGCTGCACTCAATATGCCAGCAAATTTGGAAAACTCAGCAGTGGCCACAGGACTGGAAAAGGTCAGTTTTCATTCCAATCCCAAAGAAAGGCAATGCCAAAGAATGCTCAAACTACCAGACTATTGCACTCATCTCACATGCTAGTAAAGTAATGCTCAAAATTCTCCAAGCCAGGCTTCAGCAATACGTGAACCGTGAACTCCCTGATGTTCAAGCTGGTTTTAGAAAAGGCAGAGGAACCAGAGATCAAATTGCCAACATCCGCTGGATCATGGAAAAAGCAAGAGAGTTCCAGAAAAACATCTATTTCTGCTTTATTGACTATGCCAAAGCCTTTGACTGTGTGGATCACAATAAACTGTGGAAAATTCTGAAAGAGATGGGAATACCAGACCACCTAACCTGCCTCTTGAGAAATCTGTATGCAGGTCAGGAAGCAACAGTTAGAACTGGACATGGAACAACAGACTGGTTCCAAATAGGAAAAGGAGTACGTCAAGGCTGTATATTGTCACCCTGCTTATTTAACTTCTATGCAGAGTACATCATGAGAAACGCTGGACTGGAAGAAACACAAGCTGGAATCAAGATTGCCGGGAGAAATATCAATAACCTCAGATATGCAGATGACACCACCCTTATGGCAGAAAGTGAAGAGGAGCTAAAAAGCCTCTTGATGAAAGTGAAAGAGGAGAGTGAAAAAGTTGGCTTAAAGCTCAACATTCAGAAAACGAAGATCATGGCATCCGGTCCCATCACTTCATGGGAAATAGATGGGGAAACAGTGGAAACAGTGTCAGACTTTATTTTGGGGGGCTCCAAAATCACTGCAGATGGTGACTGCAGCCATGAAATTAGAAGACGCTTACTCCTTGGAAGAAAAGTTATGACCAACCTAGATAGTATATTCAAAAGCAGAGACATTACTTTGCCGACTAAGGTCCGTCTAGTCAAGGCTATGGTTTTTCCTGTGGTCATATATGGATGTGAGAGTTGAACTATGAAGAAAGCTGAGCGCCAAAGAATTGATGCTTTTGAACTGTGATGTTGGAGAAGACTCTTGAGAGTCCCTTGGACTGCAAGGAGATCCAACCAGTCCATTCTGAAGGAGATCAACCCTGGGATTTCTTTGGAAAGAATGATGCTAAAGCTGAAACTCCAGTACTTTGGCCACCTCATGCAAAGAGTTGACTCCCTGGAAAAGACTCTGATGCTGGGAGGGATTGGGGGCAGGAGGAGAAGGGGACGACAGAGTATGAGATGGCTGGATGGCATCACTGACTTGATGGACGTGATTCTGAGTGAACTCCAGGAGATGGTGATGGACAGGGAGGCCTGGATTGATGCGATTCATGGGGTTGCAATGAGTCGGACATGACTGAGTGACTGAACTGAACTGAACTGAAAGTTCTAGGGTCTAGGACTTCAGCATATGAATTTTGAGAGAAGACTTTTCAGCCCCTAACACTCCACCTTGTGGCCCCTCAAAATCTGTCTTTCTCCCATGCACCATCCACCCAACCCCACTATTAGGAGCTCTTTAAAAGCAGGAAACACAATAGAGCTTAATCTGACTTTAGTGAAAAAGGAAAACTCTAGACTCAAATAATATTGAAAAGTTTGAGGTCGGACTTCCCAGGTGGGCCAGTGGTTAAAACTCTGCCTGCCAGTGCAGCAGACACAGGTTCAATCCCTGGTCCAGAAAAACTCCATATGCCGTGGGGCAACTAAGCTTGGGCAGCACAGCTGCTGAGCCCGCACTCCAGGGCACACGTACCACAACCCCTGAGCCCATGTGCCACCTGTGCACCCTCGAGCCCATACTCCGCAAGCAGAGGAACCACCCCAATGAGCAGCTCACGCACTGCATCAAAGAGTAGCCCCTGCTCACCACAACTAGAGAAAGCCCACGTGCAGCAACACAGACCCCGTGCAGTCAAGTTATATGCATAAATGAAACTGAAAAACAGAATTCGAGGCAAATTTATCACAAATTCAGGCAAAGCTGCATCCAGATACTTGAGTGGTTTTACCAGATCCTGATCTGATTGTTCGTCTGTCAGTTCTGCTTTCTTCTACAATGACTGTCTCAGACAGGCTTTCCCTCAGGATTGTAAGATGGCTGCCAACTGCTCCCAATTACAGTCTAGCCTATTGGCAACTCCCAGACAAAGAGGGACCACCTCTTTCTTACCTGGTACAATAAAAGTCTGGCATTCAAGTCTCATTAGTCTAGCTAAAGTCTTCTATCTGTCACTAATCCCGTGGTCAGGACAATGGGATTCTGGATGAGTGGGACTTGGGTCATATACATAGCCCTAGATCAGAGGTGGAAAGAATCATATGGAAAGATGGGAGTCCCTCGGGTAGTGATGATGCCGTTATCACAGGCAGGAAAGGCAGCTAGAGGCAAGAATCAGTAGACGTTCACTCCACCAGCAGTGCACCCTCCTACCTGACAAATGCGCAGTGATCTTTCATCTCTCTACTTGTGCGTCTCCTCCTCAAGATCATCTTTGAATATTCTCAGCACTGGAAGCACTGCGGGCTACCTTGTCCACATCTTAATTATTACAGGAACTCTTGATCTTTCTTTCTTTCTCTCCAAGCCAAGGAAACTCCATGTGGACACAGTTTATCATTTCACCTTTCATACATCTAATGCCAAGACAGTGACTGATGTATGAGAGTTAGTCCTGTGTGTGTGTCTGTGTGTCAAGTGTGTGCTTGTGTTAAGCTGCTCACCTCAGTAAACCACAAAACGTGGAAGTTACTTCTTCCACATGAAGCTACTATGATTCCTAATATAAATAACAAAAAAGAGTTATCTGAGTAGCTGAGAGGCATACCTATCACCTGAATTGGGTTGGAGGACATGAGCTTCCTTGTCAGAGGAGAATGTATGACAGGAAGAAAGCTGAATGTTATTATGTGATTTTCCTTTTAAAACAATCTGATATTTAGATTGTTTTAGAAGTCTTCCTAGATCCTTTGTAAAGCTTCATTTGATTATTTTGTGATGAAAGGTGTGATATAGCAAGAGGCAGGCAGGAAGGTTGAACCCAGGGGTGCACACAGGGTAGGGATTGAGTGATTTATATCTTACAGCCAGGCAAACAAGTTCTGAATTTGGGAAGCTCATGGGAGTCAGAAAAACATCCAGTGAATCAATCTACTGGAATCAAAGGGAAGTAAAGACTCGATAAGAATCTTTCCATGTCACGAGCTGGCAGCTGCTGTTCCGTGTCTCTCCCTCTCAGCTTAGCTCTGCTTCTGTGCTTTTTCTCAATTCAAAGGCAGGAGTGCCTTGTCCACTTAGTCCATGCCTACTCCATCCTTTTCTGGTCCTATGTAAACATTATTTCAGGATAATACATCTATATATTTCCAAAACCTCTCCACTTATTCTTCTTCCTCTTAAGGGTATATAACTTCTTGGCAGAAAAGCAATTTAAAAAAAAATTTTTATCAGAGTATCGTTGCTTTAAAATGTTGTGTAGTTCCTACTGAGCAGCAAGGTGAATCTGCTGCACACATACATATTTACCCTCTTTTTTGAATTTCCTTCCCATTTAGGTCACCACTGAACACTAAGTAGAGTTCCTTGTGCTATGCAGTAGGCGCTCATTAGTTATTTCTTTTATACATGGTATCAGTAGTACATACATGTCAATCCCAATCTCCCCTTGGGGTTTTTCCTAATCAAAAGATTTCTTATGGAAAACTAGGAACCTCTGTTCACTGTCAGGTCATAAACTCGGGTACAGTATGTAGCTGTAGATCTATGAATTCCTAGGTGTGTGACTGGAGAAACCAATCCATCCACTTTAGCAGTCTGTGGCTCTTATCACTGTCACACACTGAGCACTCAAAAATAATTTTTAATGATTGAATGAATGAAAATATAAATGAATTATTTATCTGGAATATCCATATTTCATCAATGTAAGACATCTGTTTTTCACATTTTAACATCTCTGAAAAAATTGATGACAATGTTGAGTCACTGTTTGCCGGAGATCACTGTAATGGCACTGTCATTGTCTGTTCGTGTGCAAACATGGTCAAAATTGCATTCAATTCATGTGCTTTATAAGTAATACATATTAAAATTGTCTGCATCAAATGCAGTAACTTGATATTTCATTTAGTGGGCATTGAGGGCAACCCACTCCAGTGTTCTTGCCTGCAGAATCCCAGGGATGGGGGAGCCTGGTGGGCTGCTGTCTATGGGGTTGCACAGAGTCAGACACGACTGAAGCGACTTAGCAGCAGCAGCAGTGGGGAATACATATTTGTTCTAGTTGTTTTCTGATGATCTTCCATTTAAGCCTCCTTAAATCAAGAAAGCATGAACAACAAAACTTACAGAATGGATGTCAACTACTTGGAGAAACATCACCAAGATGATAGCAAAACATTATTTTAAGAAATGCTGCATCACCAACTGTCAAGCACAAAAAATTTTCATGTGTGGAAAACCATAGATATTTATGACTCAGTTAAAAAAAAGGGGGGGTGTTCAGAAGAGTTGATGTCGAACATGAGGAAGTGTTTGGAATTCACTGTGCTTATATTTTTCCCAAAAGGATTATACAATTAAAATATATATATTTAAATAACATTTTCAAGCTCTTTCAATAAACTCAAAAAATTTAAGTGATAAAGCATTAGTTCATAGGAAGATTGCCAACATTTTTTTTTACTACTTAATCATTTAGAAAGTAATGGCATATCATAACAATCAGTAGATTTTAGATCCTGTGAGATACAAGAATATCAGTAGGAGAGATATTTTTGGCCTAAAGACCCAGTTATCATGCCTCAAATCTTGCCGTGTAGTATATTTCCTGCTTCTTCCTGAGACTAAATTAAGATATTCTCCCTGAAGATAGGCTTGGATTAGATCTGAGGAAGAGTTTTTCCAAAGTTAGAATGTCCTGGAGACAAGAGTTAGCTATTGAGGGAGACTGTAAATTCTTTAGTTACTGAGATTTGCAAAGAAATTTTGTCTGTGCCAGTGATGGTTATGTTCGCATGCACAGAGCAGCTGTCCCTGTGAAGTGCTTATTTCCTTTCACAGAATGATTGGTGAGCTGACCTTCCCTCCTCTGACTACCTAGGCACAAGAAGAAGAGCTTCTGAAATATTATAGTAAGAATTGGAACTTAGCAGATTGTCTTAATCAACACAGCAGAAGCCTGTGAAGAATGAAGAATAGTCAGGTTGTTTGGACTCTCAGTCCACTGATCAAGAAAAGATTTTCTTGATTACAGATACAAGTTGCTTCACTTGTTTCTGTTTTAGAAAATAAGAAGCAGTTATTTGCTTGTGGTCAGATATTCTTTGAGAGAAGTCTTTTCTGGACACCCATGTGCATTGTACTGAGGTGTATAAAATGTAATTAGCAGTATTTGCTCATTGGTTTATAAGTAGATCAGTGTCCTTATGTGGCTGAAGCTACATGATGAAATAAATCCCAGAGATACTGGGATCTGAGTCATTTGCCTTTCAAAATGAGTACAGAAAGATCTGGTATCTTGAAGGAATCATTGAAGAGTTTTTTGTCATGTTCATTCATCTCACCAAAAGTGATAATGTTGAATGCCATGGCTAGTAGATGCTTTTCATTTATTTTCTTGTTTGCATTGGGCTGATTGGCCTTTTGTAGATTGATGGGGCAATACATAAGAGGACCAGAAAGCCATAAGCCAGGTCAGGACACAAGAGTCATACTGCAGACTCTAGAGCTGTATTATACATCTCTCATTTCTTGTTCTGTTTGTTTTGTCTTTCGCCTGACAACTCCTGCTCTTCCTTAGACACACAGAGCAGGCAATATTTCCCCAGGACTTTTCGCCTAACCTACCTAGGGTTCTGTAGTTGCCATATTGCCAGGACACATACCTACATTCATTTCAGGATTAACCAGACTGTGGAATACCTTTTCCTGGTCTTACTCTCTACCAGGAGTCCGTGGGCAACTTAAGGGCAGACTTGTTGCTGACACCCAGTACTAGGACAGTGCCTGGAATAAGACACATGGCTAAATAAATGGTGAAAGAGTTGAGAAATGCATGCAAAGTATTATATGTACATGGATAAATGGATGAACTTGACTTTATTGGAATCTTGTTGAAGTTTCTCCTCAGAAATACTTTTACAAACACTCTTATCTACTGGTACTGGGACCTCTCTCACATACTGTCATACTGAATTGAATAATTCAGTTGAATAATATCACCAGCATCACTGCTTTACAAAATAGGATAGGTAAACTCCAGTACTTTGGCCACCTCATGCAAAGAGTTGACTCATTAGAAAAGACTCTGATGCTGGGAGGGTTTGGGGGCAGGAGGAGAAGGGGACGACCAAGGATGAGATGGCTGGATGGCACCACTGACTCAATGGATGTGAGTCTGAGTGAACTCCGGGAGTTGGTGATGGACAGGGAGGCCTGGCGTGCTGCAATTCATGGGGTCACAAAGAGTTGGACATGACTGAGCGACTGAACTGAACTGAACTAAGTGACTATGGCAGTGGTCTTTTCTCTTTTTGCTATATTCATCTCTTTTTCACTTTTATATTTACTCTTTCTAACTCGTAGCTTATTTCTTCAGATATAGTACTTGGCTGCCTACTGCTATTACTTGAGTCCTCCCATTTTTTTTAATGATGTTACTCATCATGTGAACTTGTCCATTTTCTTGGTTTTTCTTATACTCATTCCCCTAAGATCTTTCCTGATGTGTAACAATAAGGAAGTTCTTAGCTAAAAGAAGAATAAAGATAAAAGATAATCCAGCTTATTAATAAACTATTAATAAGTTATTTGGTCATAACAGGAAAAAAACAGAATTAGGGGGCTTCAGGGTTTGTTAACACAGCTATATATGACAGACTCAGGAAACCACATTTTTGGTTTTGCTGTCCACGCATTGACTTTATTCCAAACATAGCTTTCCATTGGCTGTGTTGACAGTTGCAATGAGGGCTATGTGCGTCCTCCCTTGTGTTCAGCAGGATATAGAGAGCATCTCTTTTTAATGCTCACAGAACAAGAAAGATTTTCCCGTATATCTTAAGAAACCTCCTCATGCCTCCTTGCACAGACTTGGGTCCAGTCCTCATTCCTGGCCAATCTCTATTATCACTGAATGTTCTACACCAATTGGCTTAGACCTGGGTTCACAAACAAATCCTTGACAAGGGAAAATAAGGGTAACATAAGTGGCATACTACTGGAGGGAAGATCAAACCACTAAGTATTATGGCTTCAGTACAGTGGGTTGTACAATACCCTGATGCTGGGAAAGTTTGAAGGCAAAAGGAGAAGAGAGAAGCAGAGGATAAGATGATTGGATAGCATCACCAATTCAATGGACATGAACTTGAGCAAACTCCAGGAGACGGTGAGGGATAGAGACACCCGGCGTGCTACAGTCCATGGGGTTGTCAAGAGTCAGACACGACTTGGTGACTGAACAACGATGAAACAGTAGGTTAGAGATAGAAAGGAAGCCACTGTGTCTACAAAATATGGCTCTGTCCATGTGCTGTATCTTCTCCTTTCAATAGGAACAGCTAAATTTAAATGGTAACATCTCAACTTAAATATTAACAGCTCAACTCAGTGTCCCAAAATGGATAACAGCTTTTCTCCTAGAGCAAACCCACTTCCAAATTTTCCTGCACAGAAGAACTATACAAAAAAGATCTTAAGGACACAGATAACCACGATGGTGTGATCATTCACCTAGAGCCAGAAATCTTTGAGTGTGAAGTCCTGTGGGCCTTAGGAAGCATCACTACGACCAAAGCTAGTGGAGGTGATGGAATTCAAGCTGAGCTATTTCAAATCCTAAAAGATAGTACTGTGAAAGTACTGCACTCAATATGCCAGCAAATTTAGAAAACCCAGCAGTGGCCACAGAACTGGAAAAGGTCAGTTTTCATTCCAATCCCAAAGAAGGACAATGCCAAAGAATGTTCAGACTAACTCAATTGCACTCATTTCACATGCTAGCAAAGTAATGCTCGAAATCCTCTAAGCTAGGCTTCAACAGTATGTGACCTAGAATTTTCAGATGTTCAGGCTGGATTTAGAGAAGGCAAAGGAACCAGAGATCAAATTGTCAACATCCATTGGAGCATAGAAAAAGCTGGAGAGTTCCAGAAAAACATCTACTTCTGCTTCATTGACTACACTAAAGCCTTTGACTATGTGGATGACAACAAACTGTGGAAAATTCTTAGAGATGAGAATACCAGACCACCTTATCTGCCTCCTGAGAAAACTGAATGCAGATCAAGAAGCAATAGTTAGGACTGGACAAGGAACAACTGACTGGTTCCAAATTGGGAAAGGAGTATGTCAAAGCTGTATCTTGTTACCCTGCATATTTAACTTATACACAGAGTGCATCATGTGAAATGCCAGGCTGGATGAAGCACAAGCTGGAATCAAGATTGCTGGGAGAAATATCAATAACCTCAGATATGCAGATAACACCTCCCTTAAGGCAGAAAAGTGAACAATAAAGAGCCTCTTGATGTAGGTGAAAGAGGAGAGTGAAAATGTTGGCTTAAAACTCAACATTCAAAAAATGACCATGGCATCTGGTCCCATCACTTCATGGAAAATAGATGGGGAAATAATGGAAATAGTGACAGACTTTATTTTCCCAGGTTCCAAATCACTGTAAATGGTGACTGCCATCATGAAATTTAAAGACGGTTGCTCCTTGGAACAAAAGCTATGACCAACCTAGACAGCATATTAAAAAGCAGAGACATTAGTTTGCCAATAAAGGTCTATATAGTTAAAGCTATGGTTTTTTCCTGTAGTCATGTATGGATATGAGAATTGGACCATAAAGAAGGATGAGTGCTGAAGAATTGATGCTTTCGACCTGTGGTGTTGGAAAAGACTCTTGAGAGTCCCTTGGACTGCAAGGAGATCCAACCAGTTCATCCTAGAGGAAATCAACCCTGAATATTCATTGCAAGGACTGATGCTGAAGTTGAAGCTCCAGTACTTTGGCCACCTTATGTGAAGAGTTGACTCATTAGAAAAGACCCTGATGCTGGGAAAATTGAAAGCAGGAGGAGAAGAGGACAACAGAGAACTATTTACTTGGATGGCATCACCGACTCAATGGACATGAGTTTGAACAAGCTGTGGGAGATGGTGTAGGACAGGGAAGCCTAGTGTGGTACAGTCCATGAGGTCACAAAGAGTTGGACATGACTGAGTGATTGAACAACAAATGAATTTCATTGAAAACTTCCTTATTATCCATGCCAAAAGACAGGGTGTTATTTTTAACCCTGTCTCAGTTTCAAACATGGTACAACATAAGGAGAGCTAAATACCTAGCTCATACATTCAGCTATCATTTACTGTATACCAAGCATTAAGGATATAATTGTACATAATTCCATTACTGGACAGATTAGTATAATAAAATCAATTAATAGTGGTAGAAAATATTCTTAAGCAAATTTTGTACATCTCTATACAATTTTGTGACAAAAGCTGACAATTTTGGTGGCAAAGATTAGAACATGAAAGAGAAGCTGGAGTTTACGTCAGATAGGTTAGCTAGAAAAGACTTTGAAGAAGCGATACTTGATCTAAATCCTGAAGAGTAGAAAGATTCAGATATACAGACAAAGAGAACTGCATGCACAGAGAGAATCACATACAATGTCTAATCAAGGAACTGAAAGAATTCCAGCAAGGGTGTGGTGTAACAGAAGGCAAGAGAAGAGTGCTTCAAGAAGAAAGGATTGATGATATATTTCAGTGCTGCCAAGATAAGGATGAGGACTGAAGAGTGTGTGTTGGATTTGGCAACATGGGTAGCATTTGAGACTTGAACTGGAGCAGTTTTAATGGAATGATGGGAACAGGAACAAAATCAGAGTGGTTTGAAAAATGATTGTAAGATGGCAAAGTGGGGACATGGCAGGTACACAACTCTTAGAAGAAATTTCTCTATGAGGTACAGCAGCGTGATTTGATAGTGTGTTCATGAAAGCGGATTGTTTTATTTTTTCATTTGATTTGAGATGAGACTAGAATTTCTACTAGCAGACTCTGGAATGATGTGTAATTTTTTGGTCTTTTAAAAAAATTAATATATTGCTTACTCATAAACACCTGATATATAGCTCAGTTCAGTTCAGTCGCTCAGTCATGTCTGACTCTTTGCAACCCCATGGACTGCAGCATGCCAGGCCTCCCTGTCTATCACCAACTCCGGGAGTTTACTCAAGCTCATGTCCATTGAGTCGGTGATGCCATCCAACCATCTCCTCCTGCCTTCAGTCTTTCCCAGCATCTTTAAACCTTTCACAATGAAACAAATGAATGATATTTGAGATCATATTTATGTATGAATGGAAACTATCAATTATAAAATGTGAGGCCAGAATTCACAATAGAAATCTTTTAGCAGGAGCAGGGCTCAGATCCTGTGCATGTGTGAAAGTTTTAGCATTTCATGGAGGAAAGAAACATTTTCCCATTATACTAAGGAAAAAATGGGTGCAGATCCAATGGGTTTCTCAATTTGGACTGAAATCTCCATATCATGGTTTCTCTGGCAAAGAATCTGCCTGTAATGCAGGAGAAACAGATTTGATACTTGGGTCAGGAAGACCCACTGGAGAAGGAAATGGCAACTGACTCTAGTATTCTTGCCTGGAGAACCCCATGGACCAGAGGAGCCTGGTGGGCTACAATCCATAAGGTCGCAAAGAGTTGGACATGACAGAGAGAGTCAACAACAACAAGTGTTCTTCAAGAGAATGAGGCAAGATTATCAGAAGAAAGAAGGAAGGGCATGTGAAAATACACCCATCATACTTGCTGAGAATACAATAGAACAGAAAAATGTAGTAAAAGTCGGGGGGACAATTTTAGGCCCTGTTTCAGGAATTCACACTTAAGCCTTTCTGTCTTGTTGGATAATCCTGATTGTTGTTAATCTGTATGAGTGCAATAGGAGTAGAAAAACTGATGGCTGGTTGGACGCATTCAGGGTTTTACCAAATAAATTGAGAGACTGGAGAGGACTGCAGGAGAAGAAAAATGAGTCCTTAGAGATCAGCTCAGAGAATCATTGTCCTGAGCTGAAAGGATCTGTGATCAGGTTTCCAGATGCTGGGATATCTGAGAATGTCTGTTACGTTAGTCAATTACAGTATCCTCCTAATACATCCCTGTATGTTGTCTCTCTTCTTCACCTCTACCTTAGTCCTAATCCAGTCTTTTCTGCGATGGTAAATGACTAATGCCAAAACAATGTCTTCATCACAAAACACCCCTGCTCACCATGCTTCATTCTGTTTCTGGGGCAAATTTAAAAACAAAAACAACACATAACTTTGCATTCAAGGATTTCTGTCATTTCCTCATGCTTGAAATACTGAATTACGTTCTGGTGATTCCTTGACAGAAGTCCACTCTGTCCCCTCACTGTCTATTATTTTCCCTCGTGTCTGTCTTAGTCGAGACAGACGGGAACTCCTGCTTTCTTTGTACCAGTGAAAATCACTATCGTGGTTTTAATCGAGTTCTTTTTACCATTATTTATACTTTACTAATGGGATCACTGAGTCAGACATGACTGAGCGACTTCACTTTCAGTTTTCACTTTCCTGCATTGGAGAAGGAAACGGCAACCCACTCCAGTACTCTTGCCTGGAAAATCCCATGGATGGAGGAGCGTAGTGGGCTGCAGTCTATGGGGTAACTAAGAGTTGGACACAGCTGAGCAACTTCACTTTCACTTTTCACTTTCCTGCATTGGAGAAGGAAATGGCAACCTACTCCAGTGTTCTTGCCTGGAGAATCGCAGGGATGGGGGAGCCTGGTGGGCTGCCGTCTGTGGGGTCGCTCAGAGTCGGACATGACTGAAGCGACTTAGCAGCAGCAGCAGCACAGATGTAGTTAAGTGTATTTTGTCTGCCACGGACTCATAGCATCCTTTATGTCTCCTTTGGATGTTCTGGTGATTACATCAGAAGTGTTAAATTAGCATTTAAAGCTTAAGAATATTTTCCTTTCTACACCGCATTTTAATGATAAATGACAATAATAATGATAACAAGGACAACTTCTGTTGTCCAGATATGGGAAAAATTATTTTATATGATTTGCCTAAAACCGCATTTAACACTTTAACCTCACTCCTACGCAGTGGAATATTAATAATATTTAAAGAAAAACAGCACTTCTGTCTTGGATACTTGGACTATGAACGATGTGGAAATGCACTTCTCCCATGTTATCACAAGCAATGAAGTGATTTACCTTTCCCTGCGTGTTCATCTCAAGGTTATGTCAATAGTAGCTTCCCTTGATGAAATAAGAATATTCTCACTCTCTGTAAGTGTAACCTTGAAGGGAGCAAGAAGCCTAGGCGGTCAGCTGGTGTAGGCAGGCTCTGGCCAGCATTTGACTTGTGGGGAAAAATACACCTGAGAAGCTGGGCATTCTGACTGCAGAAAATGTTAGTCACTATCAACTCCTCCCCTGGAGGTGCCAGACTGTTTACCTGGAGCTGTGCGTGGCAGCTCTCCAGCCTCCCAAGGGACACAGAGCCTTTTTTGTCCAGGGGGAGTGTGACACTTCATCACTTGTATGCACCCAGAGTGCCATCCTGTGGCCTAAATTGAGCTGTGTTTGCGTGTAGTTGTAACTGCCTGTGGTGTTTTTAAGTTTTATGAGAAGCAGAATCAAGAGGAAGTAAAGGTTTACCCAGGGTTCCTAAAAGTGTGACCAAAAGGTTCAGAAAATGAAAAATGCAAATGGACACCTTCTGATTCTTGTCAGATTGGTTCCAGTTACAAGCCTCATCTGGCCCATTGCTGGTTTCTATTCTGTTATCTCAGTCTTAATTCCTTCGCTGGTTCCCATGGTTCCCCCGCCCCCCAACACAGACACACACTAGTAATGACGTTTGCCTTTGTCTTAATTTCAAAGCAGGTTTTAAAAATGCTAATGTTTGTAATGTCAAGAGATTAGGTGACTTGACTTAAGGAAATCTGGCATTTCACACTTGGACAAACCGCAGTTAAACAGTGTCTTCCAAACAAAGGATGCACCTGGCTCTTTTCCACTGCCTAAAGCATATCAAATCGCAGGAAGTGAGATATGACAGGTTATTTTTATACTGTTCTTTTATTCTAGTACAGGTAAAAGATAATGGGTACTCTCATTTACTTCTGGGGGGAGCATTAGATGAGGCAAACTTGCTGAACAACAGCTTCTCACTGTATATTTAAAATAACATTTCAAACATTCATACATGTTGATCCAGCAAGACATCATTTCAGAATTCATCCTCAGGAAATGAACAAAACAGTTTAGGAAGATCATTGTATGCTTATATTATTTATACTAATTTAATTTTTAAAAACCCAGTTATCTAGTAATTTGAGGCTGACTCAGTAAGGGACGGAGCATCATACAAAGGAAATACTGAACAGCCATTAAAGATGTTGCTACAGAAGAAAGAATATTTAACAACAGAGGAAAATATTCTCAATATGTGAAAGGGCAACAAGCAAATTATAGAATAGTGATTTGGGTCTTACAAAAGAAATACAAAGGACCAAAGAATAACCTCACTCTATTCCCAAGCTAACTTAGAAACCGACAGAGGGAGAGCCAGATCATTAGATTCAAATAGCAGCTTTCTAGTACTCTTTATCACTCCTTGAACTTACCCCCTCCCCCAGTGAAACTGAGTACACTGTTGCAGGTAGACCCAAGCAGTGCCAAGTCTTCTGGTCATGGACCATGGCAACTGGAGAGTGGAATCTGCTTGTTCATTTCATTTTTTATCAGTCAGACAAGTGATTCCTGCTCTTCTGGGGAGAAGTAACCAAGAAGTTGCAAAGGGATAGAACTGGATCCTGAAACTCGATGCCTCTTTTGTCTAGAACGTGGACATTCCTTCTTTTTTATGGCAAGAGAGGAGTAGGGACAAAGGCTTTCACATTTCGTGCTGCAGTTTTAGAATGCGTCTTAATTAGTTTGAGACTCAGGAGGAGAGAGGATTATTATTACTGCTACTTCTATAAAGACTAATAAATATGTTTAGTGGACTATCAAATTTTTGCATGTGTATATTACTATACATTTAATGGCTAGATATACCCATATGTCCATGCAAAGTATTTTCTTCAAGGAGCGTACACTGTTTTTAGTGAATTATGTATATGTATACACGTGCCCATATATGTAAAATAAATATATAATAGAGCATTTGAAAATATATTCCTTTGTATAATACTTACAGTATGAAAGAATCTATCTGCAATGCAAGAGACCCAGGTTTGATCCCTGGGTTAGGAAGATCCCCTGGAGAAGGGAATGGCAACCCACTCGAGTATTCTTGCCTAGCAGGCTAAAGTCCATGGGATCACAAAGAGTTGGACATGACTGAGTGACTAACACTTGCACTTTTATAAAAATATACATACATATACATGTAAATTAAATATAAAGTTCAGTTCAGTCCAGTCGCTCAGTTGTGTCCAACTCTTTGCAACCCCATGAACTGCAGCATGCCAGGCCTCCCTGTCCATCACCAACTCCTGGAGTCCACCCAAACCCATGTCCATCGAGTTGGTGATGCCATCCAANGCCTGGAGAATCCCATGGGCGGAGGAGCCCGGTGAGCTACAGTCCATGAGGTCACAAAGAGTCAGACACGACTGAGCAACTTCACTTTTGGGTTCTATTATACTTTTGGAAAATCCCAGAAGAGAAAAGCAAAATTGGGTAAGTTCCTAGTGTGCCTAGCTTCCTGAATGAAGATGAAAGACCATATTGACTGGCTCAAGGGCAGCCATATCTAGTTTTTTTCTGAGGGAAACTCTTCTATCCACAGTCCCTGCCAAGGGAGTTCTAATTGCCAATGATATTTTCTGCACAGGTAGTCTGGTTCTGTCTTCATCTCTTCACACTCAGATATCTATTTGGCCAGGGCAGGGCATGCTATCCATGGGCAGCCAATTTATGGCTAGATAATGATTTCCCAGATGATTTACTTTGCAAGCTTTGACTCAACAGGAATAACATCAGTTAAAACCAATCACTTGCTTATCTTGGGAATGGTAAACCCAAGATAGGATAAACTACTTACAGCAAAAATTGTAAGATGAATGTAGGGAATCACAAAGTTGCAAGAAATAGGTAATGAAAAGATACCCAAAGGAAAGAGTGATATATTCAGTTATTAGTGACAGAAGTCATAGAACAAGAGATAGGAAGTTACAGTCATTACAGAAGTAAAAGACCAATATTTCTACTGCCAAGGAAGAAATTAAATATTCTGATGCCTAAAACTTCCCTTTGCAGTCTTTCAAATGCCAATTAGGTCGATATCCTGCAAATTCTAGAGATATTCCAATGCAACCTGAATCTTTACTGCCTGAGACTGTCTTGCTTATTTCCATGTTCCCTCAAACGTCCTTCCTCCTCCCCACATGACAGGAGATAAGGAGAATTTGTCTCTGTTCTTTGGAACATAAATAAATTACCTCCAGATAATCAGAATAAAGAAAATCTTTGCCAAATAGAATCTTAAAAGTTTCTTAGATTCCAAGAGAGTGTGTGCTTATGGTCAAGGGACTAACCAAGCATTGTGGGACCTGAAGTTTAAACAGATTGGAGGGCCCTCCTTAAGAAAAGGAATTTAAATACACTGACTTACTAGATACAAATGTAGAGAATTAGATGGAGCCTGAGTAAAATGGAGATCCCAAAACTTGACTTCCCAGGTGGTGCTGTGGTAAAGAATGCTCCTGCCAACTCAGGAGACTCAGGTTTGATCCCTGGGATGGGAAGATCCCCTGGAAAATGAAATGACAACCCACTCCAGTATTCTTGCCTTGGAAATCCCATTGACAGAGGAGTCTGGTGGGCTACAGTCCATGGGGTCACAAAAGAGTTGGTCACAAGTTAGTGACTAAACTACAACAAAGCTTGGCTTCACTAGCTTCATGATGACTGTGGGACAAAGTGGAGGGAAGAGAGTGAAAAGGAAAATGAAGTATTCATATGTCATTTCTTTCATCGTTCACCTAGGCTTGACCCTGGCCGAAAGTTTGGAAAGTGTTATATTTTTGTCAGTGGTTCTAAATAACTTAATGACATTAACCATTGAATTAGTCCTCCTTCCAATATTTTGGTCACACATGTGTCCTTAAAAATCTTTTATCTATTAGAGTTATTATTAGACATCAAGCATTTGTTTATCTTGCTGAGGTTCTAATGCATCTTATTTCATTCCAGTGAAATATAACATTGATTTTAAACTAATGTTGTTCATTCACTACGGATAGCCCAGAATATCTTTTCTAAGGTTTGCTTTTCTTTTTGGTACCCATGTATTCCCAAAGGCTAAAAATCCAATTTATTATTATTGATCTGTCTTTCAGTATAGTGCAGAANACTAATGTTGTTCATTCACTACGGATAGCCCAGAATATCTTTTCTAAGGTTTGCTTTTCTTTTTGGTACCCATGTATTCCCAAAGGCTAAAAATCCAATTTATTATTATTGATCTGTCTTTCAGTATAGTGCAGAAATCTTTTGGATTATATTTTTTTCATCTTTTATTACTTTCATTTTATAATTAAACTCCTGCTGAAGCTGAATTGGAAAAATATGTGTTTGATCCCTTTTCTACTATTTTGAAGTGACTTAAACCAATATGAAATTTCTAAAAATTCATGTGGTCATATTTTATGCTTAAAATTAGTTCTCATTTATTATCATTTATATGAAAAGAATTTATTCAGAGCTTTCTATGAGTTTTATATTCTGTTTTCAGGTAAAAGAAAAATTGTGAACTCACAGACCCTGTTTTCAATGAATAAGTTTACTTTAGATAAACTATGAATGCAAACTTCAGTTCAGTTCAGTTCAGTCACTCAGTCATGTCCAACTCTTTGTGATCCCATGAACCGCAGCACGCCAGGCCTCCCTGTCCATCACCAACTCCTAGAGTCCACCCAACATAAAACTATTACCTATAGGAGCTAAAGTATGGATATTAACTCTGCAACTATATTAAACTGTGTGTGCTTAGAGTCAGGACATGGAAGGTGTCATGAGGGTGAAGTAGCAGTGGGATTATGGGAAGAGAGACAGGAAAGGCTTTTCAGGAGAGCATTCTGAGGAAAACCACTTGAAGGAAGGTGACAGAAGCTCACTGAGCCATGGCAGGAACTTTAGGGACAATGGCCTGGTAGTGTGGGGACCCCTGTGAAAGACTGGTGAAAATAAGGATTAAATTAACAAGAAGCAGCCAGGCCACTAAATCTTAAGGGTTTTTTGTTCCCCTGACATAGGACATGAAATCACTGATGATTTTTAAAAACTATTTCATGATTTTTTTCAGTTGCATATATGAACTTAATTATTGTAGCATACATTAAAAATGGTGCAAATGTATTTCTCTCTTATACATCTTTTCATTATTAAATATATCACATACCCAACAAAGCACACAACCATAAATGTGTGACTTTTTAAAATTTTAACATTCTGTTTTAGTTTAATTTCAGAAGGTCCAGAATCTCATTTCAGATTATTTCTGATGTATTGACTCTGATTAATATTAAATTTTATCCCCACTGATGATTCTTGATTGGAGGAATGACTTTGCTATGTTGCCAAGGTTTAATAGCTCTGAATTTAGTGTCAAAGAGAATTGTGTTCAATTCATGTCTCTGAGAAATTGCTAGCTGGGTAACTGCAGGCAAGTACCTTTACCTTCCTAAACCTGATTATCTTCATATGTAAATGGTGGTATTAATGGTTCAATATTCTGTAGAATTGAGTTTTTAATAAAATGCTAAGTCACTTCAGTCATGTCCAACTCTGTGCGACCCCATAGACGGAAGCCCACCAGGCTCCCCCATCCCTGGGATTCTCCAGGCAAGAACACTGGAGTGGGTTGTCATTACCTTCTCCAAAGCATGAAAGTGAATGAGAAGTGAAAGTGAAGTCACTCAGTCGTGTCCGACTCTTAGCGACCCCATGGACTGCAGCCTACCAGGCTTCTCCGTCCATGGGATTTTCCAGGCAAGAGTACTGGAGTGGGGTGCCATTGCACTCTCCGTTTAATAAAATAACAATTAGTAAATATTTAGTATTCGTATCTGGGGACATAGGAAATAGTATATGTTATACATTTTGTCATATCAATATAACATTTGTTATAACTACTAAGTTAAAAATCTACTGTGGTTAATATTTCAGTGCTGATCATCACCTAAAAGGGGAGATAGTGAAGAGCTTGTTTTTGTTTTTAAAATATATTGAGTTTAAGATAAAAAATGAAACCGTGGAATTAGATGTTGTCAATAAAAGCAATATATGCATTTTTAAAGTCACATTATTTTATTTAGGTCCTGGGCTTCCCAGTGGTGCATTGGTAAATAATTAATCTGCCAATGCAGGAGATGCAAGAGATGTGAGTTTGACCTTCCCTGGGTTGGGAACATCATGCACAGAGGAGACTAGCGAGCTACAGTCCATGGGGTCACAGAATCAAACATGGCTGAGCGCGTGTGCTCGCACACGTGCGCGCACACACACAATCCAGACTATTCTGTGGTACAATAGATTTACATGTTGTATATGCACACGAAAGGGAAATAAGCACTTTAACACTTGGCAGATTAATCTTGGTCACAATTTATGCTTTTGCTTGCAACTTAGAAAACACGGATGAATTGTGTCTTTTAATTTAAGATGAGTCATCTAGATGATCACGTTAGCTCAGAGAATAGCATAATCTATGCTAGGAAAGACAAAGAAGGAGATTATATGTTGGAAACAGCACTTCTGTCCAAGTACTTCATCATATTCTGAAGGTGAGAAAGTAGTTTTACAGATTATGGACAGAGGTCTGACAAGGTTGAAGCGGGGATAGGAAATAGTCTACAGATGGTTCTGGACCATATCTAACTGTCTGTCTTCCCCATTTTATCCTGATCAGTATGACTAGCCAAAAGAAAGTAAGAAAGCAATCTCAAAATTAGATCAAAATGGACTAACTTCAATTTTTTGATAAAGGAATGAACTAATTCTAAAATATTAAAATTAAGTCAAATGTCCCTTAGTTCTTAGCATAGTTCAGCCACTTGTTTGTGCATATACTTTTTAAAATTCTTTTCAATGGTAGGTTATTACAAGGTATTGATTATAGTTCCCTATGCTATATGGCAGGTCCTGGTTGTTTACCCTTTTTATACATGATAGTGTGTCTATTTGGTGTTTGTTTAAACGAATTAGTGTGTGACTTTATTTCATTTTATACAAGTATTAATCAAACATTCAGTAGCCAGACACATTCCAGCAGTGCAAAATAAATTCTCTAAAGAGCTTACAAGCAGAGCTTCTCAGATTTTTTCATATACGTACAACTTCAGAGTTTCCTGAAAATGCAGATTTTTAGGACAAACCTCAGATTTTAATTTAGTAGGAATGGGTTAATGCTTAGGAACCTAGAAATTGTTGACCAGCTCAGTGACTCTGATAAGAGATAAAATATTACTGTAGACTTAGGCCTGCGCTTATGTCTTATTTGAACTGGATAAATGCGTGATGGGTAAGATAGGAGGAACATAACCAAAGTAGAGTCAAGAATAAGCCAAAGTGTTGTAGCATAGCATAAGAGATTCTGGTTAGAAAAATCCACCAGCATCNACCATTATATCTACTGCTGTCTGCAGGAATCCCTTAGAAGAAATGGAGTAGCCATCATAGTCAAAAAGAGAATCCGAAATGTAGTACTTGGATGCAATCTCAAAAACGACAGAATGATCTCTGTTCATTTCCAAGGCAAACCATTCAATATCATGGTAATCCAAGTCTATGCCCCGACCAGTAACACTTAAGAAGCTCTATGAAGACCTACATAACCTTCTAGAACTAACACCCCCAAAAGATGTCCTTTTCATTATAGGAGTCTGGAATGTAAAAGTAGGAAGTCAAAAAACACCTAGAATAACAGGCAAATTTGGCCTTGGAGTACAGAATGAAGCAAGGCAAAGGCTAATAGAATTCTGCCAAGAGAACACACTGGTCATAGCAAACACCGTCTTCCAACAACACAAGAGAAGACTCTACACATGGACATCACCAGATGGTCAACACCAAAATCAGATTGATTATATTCTTTGCAGCCAAAGATGGAGATGCTCCATACAGTCAGCAAAAATAAGATCGAGAGCTGACTGTGGCTCAGATCATGAACTCGTTATTGCCAAATTCAGACTTAAATTGAAGAATGTGGGGGAAACCACTAGACCATTCAGGTATGACTAAATCAAATCACTTATGACTGTACAGTGGAAATAAATATATACTGAAATATATGAAAATATATTCCTTTGTATAATACTTATAGTATATTTGAGCATATACTTATATTATGGTATTAAATGTGTATCTAGATACCAATATATTTAAAAAGAAAAATAAGTATAATTATTAAGATAACCTGATGCATATCATGACATAAAATTCTTCAGGTGCTTTAATACAAGCAAAATTAACCATTCCATACAATATAACAGGGCCCCTTTCTCCCTTAGACAAGGAAAGTAATTGGATGCTTGAGCATAGCGAACCATTCAGCTTATTTTTGTGTGGTTATAATGAAGGAGTTGTTTTTTGTTGGTGAAATAGGACATGGAAGAGAGGAAGAGGCAGAAGGCCCCTGTGGACAGAAAGGATGCTTTCTGGGAAAGTAGTTCTTCCTGTGCCAGGAAAGCTCCCTCCTAGAATCTCCTTGGACCCACCTACTTACATGTGCAATCATATGTCCATCATTCATTTTGACAAATTTATGGGAAACCCATTAACTATTAGCTAATGCCAAGACAGAAAGTATTAAAACACTTGTCCGTCATAGGAAGGACTTCTAATCAAGTCATCATTTCCAAGATAAACCTATCATGATACATTATCAACAAATAGTACAATAAACATTTGATATTATGAGTTACACCTCATACTATTCCCTATACATGCACTGACTTCTTGGATCCTCCCTACCAGCAATTCTTATGCCTAAACCAGAGTTCTTATGTCCACTGTATTTTTTAATTTTTTTAGATGAAGTAGCAGTTTTTAGATTATTTATTTTTGGCTTTAGTGGGTCTTCTTTGCTGCCCAGGCTTTTCTATAGTTGTGGTGCATGTGTGCTCAATCATTCAGTCGTGTCTGACTCTTTGCAGCCCCTTGGACTGTAGCCTGCCAGGCTCCTCTGTCCATAGGATTTCCCAGGCAAGAATGCTGGAGTGGTTTGCCATTTCCTTCTCCAGGGAATGTTGGCCCGGGAATCGAACCTGTGTCTCTTGCATTGGCATGTGGATTCTTTACCACTGAGCCACCAGGGCAGTGGTGAGCAGGGGCTACTCTCCAGCTGTGGTGCACGGGCTTCTCACTGCTGTGGCTTCTCTCGTTGCAGAGCATGGGCTCTAGGGCATGTGGGCTTCAGCAGCTGCAGTCCGTGGGCTCTAGAGCACAAGCTCAGTAGCTGTGGCACGCATGCTTTGTTGCTCCTCTGCATGTGGGATCCTCCCAGATCAAGTATCGAACCTGTGTCTCCTGAATTGGCAGGCAAATTCTTTATCACTGAGCCACTAGGGAAGCCCTCTTATGCTCATGTTTTAGATGAGAAAGCTCAGCCACAGAGTTTAAAAATTGCTCACAGTCATATAGCAAGTAAGTGACCAAGAGAAGTTCATACCTGTACAATCTGACTCCCAAGTTTGTGTGCTCTTTGTTACCATTCCACACAGCCCTCACAGTGTGATTCGTTCAAATGTGACACGAGTTAGCTTTCAGAAGGCACATCATAGTTCGAGGAAAGGAAGAGCAGTATAATATTCTGCACCTTCTGGAAAAACATCTAAGTTCAGTGGTGCCACCTGATTTTTATAAAAAAATAATTAAAATGGAATTCTAGTCATCAAGAGTGCATTGGTACTGAAGGAAAAAAATAAATGACTGATGCTTGAAATAAACATCCCAACGCTGTATGTAATCACAAAAGAAAATAAAATGAGGATGCTGACCTGACTTATCTGATTCTCCCCGACCCTCCCCCTTGGGAATCTCAGTTTATCTTATAGTCTAAAAAGAACAAACCTCAGGGATAAGTCACTTCCTCCCATATCATTCCTTTATGCTTTTTTGAATTTAAATTTGAAAATGTGAAGCCTGAGAAGTTCTAGAATCTAGTCTTTTTAATAGGAAATTTAATTTAGGGGATGGCATGGAAGAAGAGCTATAGAACATCTAATGGATTTTTTTCTCCCCTCCGAAGTAACATGAAATTAAATATTGGTAATTATTTGATAAGCTTTTAAATATAGATTCTAAATCCATCCTATCAGAGGAACTTCCAGATGTACCAAGCATGAGTGTGACAATTGAAATGGTGAAATGCTTAAAAAATGATGAGAAGCTTCATTTTCAAAACCAGATGACAGATACAAAAAGTTGGCAGAGTGTCTGAAAGAAAACATAGCATGCAGAGGGAGATCTAAAAATACTGTAAACAAAAACTGAAAGACAACTTGGAATTTCACTTCAGAAATGTTGTAGATTTTAAAATAGCACCAGTGACTTCTTTTCCCTTTTACAATGAAATCTGATGAATTTCCATTTTTTTCAACTCTTGTACCATTTTTTATACATTTTATTTTTGTTTGAAGTTTCATTTTTAGTCATTTTTTATCATAAAATTATATGTAAACTCTCTAAATACGTTTCTCTGTCATGGTACCATCGTACCACCCAAGAGCTAATTCACTTGTATCACCTTAGTAATATCCCACTTAGTCACAGGGCAAGAGGTTGCCTGAGAGCAGTTGTTTTTAAACTGTGTATCAGGTGATCCATCAGAATCACCTGGATCACCATCAGAATCCTGTGGAGGGCTCCATAAACCAGATTGCTGAACTCCATCCCCAGATTCTCTGATTTGGTTTGTCTGGGGAGATGCTTGAAGATTTGCATTTCTAGCAAGTTCCTGATGATATGTGTGCTGTTGGACCACACTCTGAAAACCCTTGACTTCCCTAGAACAAGAAGAAGCCGAATCATCTCCCTGTTGCTCCCACACCTTATGATGAATGTCAGGGCCAGTAAAAGCTGAATTGATGCTGCACATGTGTGTATTGGGGGGAGGGCAGGGATGGAGGGCTGCAAACAGTTTTAGCATCAATAATCATAACTGAAATATAGACTGAAGAAATAAATGAGAGAATGAGTAAAATATGGATTTTTTTTTTTTGGAGGGAAAAGATTCAAACACTCGATACATACCATAAAACATTTCAAAGTTCTTGACTGAGGCATAAATATGTATATATGTTATGTGCTAGCAGAAATTAAGCGTTTTTACGCTGGCCAAAAAAATGAAATTCTGATGACTATTAATTAAATCAGTAAGAGTGACTAGGCCACTAGAAGGGAAATGTTTGCTTATCTGTAATTAGAGCTAGATGTAGGAGTGAAAATGAAAGTCATTCAGGTGTGTCTGACTCTGTGACCCCATGGACTGTAGCCCGCCAGACTCCGCTGTTCATGGGATTTCCCAGGCAAGAATACTGAAGGGTGTAGCCAGTCCCTTCTCCAGAGGATCTTCCCAATGCAAGGACAGAATCCACAACTCCCACATGGCAGGTGGATTCTTTTTACTGTCTGAGCTACCAGGGAAACCCAGATTTGGGAGTGGGGGTAGCTTATGGCCACCCTGTTCTTTGACCAGATGACAATGGTGAAACCTGGCCAACTTCTTTTGGATATGTATGACATGATGTAAACTGGATTTTTAAAAAATTCACAATTTACTGCAGTGGCTATAAAATATACAGCCCTTTCATCCATATCTTTAGATCATGCTGCTGCTTCTGCTGCCAAGTCACTTCAGTCATGCCCAGCTCTGTCAGCCCACCAGGCTCCCCCGTCCCTGGGATTCTCCAGGCAAGAACACTGGAGTGGGTTGCCATTTCCTTCTCCAATGCATGAAAGTGAAAAGTGAAAGTGAAGTCACTCAGTTGTGTCCGCCTCTTAGTGACCCCATGGACTGCAGCCTACCAGGCTCCTCCATCCATGGGATTTTCCAGGCAAGAGTACTGGAGTGGGTTGCCATTGCCTTCTTCTGTTTAGATCATGTCCGGAATTAAAACATTGTTGAAGCAAATCTAGGGAAAGAGTCAATGAGATATGGTATGAAGTACCACTTCTATGGAACTTGGGAGAATTCTGAAAGATCTGCATATAAATAAGAAATGGAGTGTAAATTATATCAACTGGCTATGCGTTTAGCTAATGAACATCACTGATATTCAGAGAGCGTTGTCTCACCTCTTCCAGTGTATGTATGTCTCCTTCTTCCCTCCTCTCTTTCTTCCTTTCCTCCCTACCTCCTTCCCTCCCTCCTTTCTTCCCTTCTTTCTTTCCTCCTCCTTCCTTATAGTCAGTGAGTAGTTTTGCACATCAGTTCTGTGTCAGGCACTGACTGTGAATAAGACTTATTGTTAAATTAAGCTCAGTCATGTCTGAGTCTTTTATGACCCCATGAACTATAGCCCACCAGGCTCCTCTGTCCATGCAATTTCCCAGGCAGGATTACTGGAGTGAGTTGTCCTTCTCCAGGGGATCTTCCCAACCCAGGGATCGAACCCACATCTCCTGTGTTGGCAGGCAGATTCTTTATCACCGAACCACCAGGGAAGCCCAGTGAATAAGATATATATATATCCTCCTTACAACTTCATGGGTCTCTGCAGTTTATTAAGGATGTTGGAGAAGGAAATGGTAACCCACTCCAGTGTTCTTGCCTGGAGAATCCCAGGGACAGGGGAGCCTGATGGGCTGCTGTCTATGGGGTCGCACAGAGTTAGATACGACTGAAGCGACTTAGCAGCAGTAGCAGCAGCAGCAGCAAGGATGTTAAATATTAAGCAAATTAAAAAGTAGAACATGTCCTATGAAGTAAGGATGTGTATTGTAGAAGCTTATGACAGAGGGAAGGTCCTCTCAAAGAACTGGGCCACATTTCTCTGGATAAATGATTAGACTTGCTATGTTTTTAAAAGCAGAGACTTTGCCTTGTCCATTCTTTTTCCTTTGCCTCTAAAGCACTGCCTAGAATATCTTGTGCACTCCATCAACCTGTGTTGAATGAATAATTCTGAGCTCTGAGTGTGAATAGGGCTGGCTAGGTGAAGGGTTACTTGGTAATAGGGAGCATTCCAGGAAGGGGGTGCATGATATTGGGCCCAAATGTGAGCAGAAATGTATGGAACTTGGCTGTTCAACATGGTAGCCATTAGCAACACATGGTGGTTAAGCATTTCCAATATCGCTAGTCCATGTTTAGATGCATTGTAAATATAAAATACACATAGATTTTTGAAGACTTAGTAGGAAAAAAGAACATAAAATGGCCTGTTAGTAAAATTTTAAATGCTAATTATATTGAAATTATAGTATTTTTGGATACATTAGATTAAATCAAATATCCTTTTAAAATTAATTTCACCTGTTTCTTTAATTCTTCATGTGTCACCTAGAAAACGTAGTGTTACATATGTGACTTATGTTTGTGGTTCCTATTATATTTCTACTGCATAGCATTCATATTTTGTATACCATACATATGATTTTATTTGATGGAAGTATTATGTGAGAAGAGTCTGATGTGTATTGCAAACTTCTGCTCTCTGACCTGAAATACGAGGGCATTTCATGGCATTCATCCCTGCGCTGTGGCAAGTCCCCATGCAGAGAAAACATGTGTCTTGCTGAAACACTGTTGTGTAGTAAAAGCTTACTGTTTTGACCTATTATTTGATTGTTGTATTGTGCATCTCAGTACAGAAATTTTAGTATCTGAGAATGCTGCTGAGCAAATAGATTTAGTGAGCAGCTTCTGAGAAGTGTGGTGATCGATGTAAATGCCAACCATATTTCTTTCCTGCGTCCCATTCTTAGTTTGTTTGCTTGAGAGGTTATGGTGATTGGACAGTTTTGTTTTTATTTGGCCAAGTGGTGATATATAGAGGCAAATTGGCTCTCTCTTTTGAGAAAGAATAAACTATGAGAACTGGTAGTAGAGTGTGACCGTTCTCTACAGACACAACTTGAGCTTGTAGGTGTTTTAAATCCCTGAATAGGAAACAGCGCTAATGATTACAGTCTTTATATTCTGAATACATTCAGAGGGATTGGGGCACCTGGAAAGACAAGGAACGTGATATAAAAGTTGATTCTGAGGTCCAGCTTTGTGTGCACATAAAGCAACAGAAGCATGAGAACTGACTGCATTTTTGCAATTGCTTTCAACCAAGGGGGCTCTTTGGATTCTAACAAATAGCTAAATTCCAGTAGGGTTACAACATACAAAGGGATAAAAACAAAACAATGGAACAGCACTCTCCCACACGGAAATCTATAAATCTAAACATTAAATGTAATAAGATAGGGTTAAAACAATTAATGTTAACGTCTGATGCTCTATATTCACTGTACATTTTACATCATATTTTTATTTTCTGATTCTGTCCTTCATTCCCTTGGAACAAATGAGGAGTTGAGAAGTAATATTTTCTTTACTTTTCTTGATGAAGAATGGGCGGAAGCTAAGGCTCTCTCCCTGCTCTCTGTTGAACTAATTTAGGCAAGTTTATGCGGTCCAGTTTGCACTCCACACAGCTGCTGAAAAATGGCCAAGTTCCGGGGCCCACCTCATCTTCGTAAAGAATGGCACGTACCTCACTGACCTCATGAACTTCACCTATGAAATGTTTCACTTTGAATAAGGGAATCACACTGACTTTGGACCATAGTTCAGTGAGGCAATTGATACTTCTTTGTTGTTTGTGTGAATTTTTGAGATTTTGTGTGTTAGCTGTACTGTGAGTATCATGTTGTTTTGATATGCAAAGTTATAGCATTGGAATTCTGGCTCTATCTTCTCAAAAGCCTAGTGGATAAATAATATTTGATAAATATTTATTGCATGCCTACTGTGTGTCAAGGCAAATCTCTGCTTGGCATCAGAAGAGATGAAGCATCCTCCACACTTAAAATGTAGAAAAATTTCTTTGCAAAGATGGCTCAGGAAAACTGAACATGGTAGAGATATGTATTCAGGGCCTAGATCAGGCCTTTTTGAAGGGCTTACTATGATGGAGGTCTCCTGGCTTCTGCTCAAGTAAGAATTCATAAGGTTAATTTGCTCTATGCTTCTGAAACCCAAAAGTGAAAATTTTAGAGGGCTATGAAATATCCTCTCTGAGGTTAGGGAACACTTTGCAGAAACTCAGAAAGCTACAGAATAGGAGTGCCAATGGTGATAAAGAAGGATACTGAGGAGGAGTAGATGCCAAGCCCAAAGCTTGGGGAAAGATTAGCCTGCACTATAATTCAACAAGTATGATGGAATCTAGCTGTGTCTGTTAATGTAGGCCAACCATATCTGTAAAAAAAACCCAAAGAATGCATTTGTTTCTTAATAATAGTAGTTGATAGGTGCATAACAGTGAGTAGTGCTCTTTTACACTGTCCTTAAGAGGGAGGGAACCCAGGTTAATAGGACTCTGCTACATTCAATGTAAATCTTTCAAGATCACCTCCTTTTGGGCCAGCTCTAGGAAAAGGAATGTGGTAAGGCATCTAGGAAGTCTTAATAGTTTTTGACTGGAAATGGTCCACTTCACTTCTCTCTTTTAATTGGTAGATCTCAGTCTATAGTCATACCTACATGCAAGGGAAACTGTGAAAGGTAGTGTAGATGTGCACCCAAACCAGAGGAGAACCCAAAGTTAGGTCAGTGGCGCGAAATCTCTGCTAGATGGGCTCAATGGAACATCAATCCCACGTACCCTAACACAATCTGCTTTTTGCCTTGGGATCACTTTTGTGTAGACTTGACACAGCACCCCATGTCAAGATGATACTTGTAACATTTCAGTTTTTCAACATTATCTTACCTGTGTTGGCCTGCATGCTCCACTCTGATCTCACATGTCATAGCTCTCTGGCAACAAGTTCAGATGAGTATAACATTACATCATCTTGTCCATAAACATTACATCATCTTGTTCATATGATGGCTGCATAGGCAACATGATGAATGCAGTGACCATTTGTTTGGAGTCATCTGTAGGTTCAGGCCCTGATTTTCAACTGCATAGCTTTGTATGCTTAGATAAGTGTCTTAAACTTATGCGTTTTGGAGTCAACATTTTAATGAGGAAAACAGAAACAAAAAGAAAAACAATTTACCTTTCAAAGTTATCAAAGCAGCTCAATATTTTTAATGTAAAATAATTTTTAGAGATTAAAATCTTACCTCTGAGTCTCAAATTTTTGTGTTAAGATAGCTGTCAATACCTATTTCTCAACTAATTTTCACAAACCAAGATTGGAGGTTGACTTTTCTTAAATATTGTTTAAGCATTTATGAAGACAGTAGTATTTTCTTGTTTACCCATTCAAATGATTAATGTAAGAATAATCAACTTTATTCCTCCCCCCAGACTCTGCCAGTCATGTGCTATGTAGGGCCACGTAGGGCATGTGCGAGTTGTGTGTATGCTGCACGCTCAGTCATGTCTGACTCTTTGCAACCCGTGAGCTGTAACCCACCAGGCCTCTCTGTCCATGGAATTTTCCAGGCAAGAATACTGGAGTGGGTTGCCATTTCCTGCTCCAAGGGATCTTCCCGACCCAGAGATTGAACCCCTGTCTCTTGCATCTCCTACATTAGCAGATGCTTTACCGCTGTGCAACTGGGAAGCCCCATAGTGCATACTGGGTGCTATACAAATACTTGCCAAAGGTCTGACTGTGTTCAATCCAAGCCCCAGAATTAACAATTCAAATTTGTTGCAAGCTAAAACTCTGACAATTCTGCATGATTGTGATGTCCAATTTTTCTATCTTAGATGGGAGTGATCCAAGAGAAAGGAACTTGGATGGGCTCATCTAAACCTTGCCTGCCAAATCAATTTGAAGTAAAGTTGGTAAACTCTTTTATCTCTTGGTTTTCCTTCCTCTGAGATATTTAGTACAAATTGCTTGACTGGCATATGGGAAAAAGAAGAGACTTTTTCTGCACTTCAGTGAGGATTAACAAAAGAACCATTTACACTCCCAGAGATCAGGTAGCATGGTGACCACGGACTTCTGAGCTTCCAAGGATCAGAGTCAAAGTGTTCAGAACCAGGGAGAGAAAGGGTGAAAAGAGAGAAAGGGCAGTTTCAGGAACAGCTGCCTTCTTCAGACCTTTCCCACCTAGGAGTTGCCTTCTTCAAAGCCTTCCAACAAAGACCAGGAAGAAAGCCATTTGTGTCAGAACCATGTCTCCTGCTGAATGCATAGAGAAAGCACTCCCTTTCCTGCTGTGCTCCATGCGGAGATGAAATAGTAGCTTTCTATTATGCATTTGTGCCAAAGTCATTCCTTCATCCAGCTATCCTCCTTCCCAGGTAGAGTAGATTCTATCTGGGTCAGCCAATTAACCAGCCCTTGTCTTAAATTTATTCACCTACTCAGGCAGTCTGCAAAGATTCACTCGACTCAGGTACTATGAGGCTCTTCTGCTCATGGACATTACCAAAGGGGGAAAAAAAAAATGAAGAATCTCAACAAACATTAAAGAAAAAAAGAATTATTAGGGAGAATGATGACTACTGCTGATGAGGTGATACCTGGATACAGGGAGTAAGGAGTGAGTGTTGAATTTAAATAAGATGATCCATCCTGGAAGACCGTTCTAGGTGAGGGACATTTGAACTGAGGCTAGGATGGTGAGGAGGAATCAAGGAGGCAATCAGACATAATTCTGAAAATAGACTCTTCTGGAAACAGAACATCCAGTGCTGAGACACTGTGTGGGAATGTTTTTCACTAGTGCAGAGAACAGAAAGAAGACCCTTGTGTCTTGAATGGGTCAATATGACTGATGGTGTGAGAACAGAAGATTCCAGGTCAGTTAGGTCCTCAGAGGCCCCAGGAACAAGTGAGTTTAGATTTTATCCTGGGAATGATAAGAAACCATTTGTACCTACCAAGAATTAATTTATTCTTGTTTGTTCCATGTAGTTAAAATATTCCGTGCTACCGAAAGTTCTTTTTCTGGTGTCGAGCTCTGCACTCAAAATCTTAGTCTGTCAAATTGCAAAAGAAACAGAGACTCATAAAAGAATTTTTAAAATATTTATCGACACTTGCAAATTGCCAGCTCTTGAATGGCAAAGTTTATTCCTTTGTAATTTCCATTACATTTATGCCAAAGAGTAAAATCTTTTATTTTTTTCCCCAGATGATTGTAATGAGGACTTTTATTTAATGTATCAGAAATTATACCATTTTGAAGGCCCTATTTCCAAAGGGTGATTGCTAAAAGCCACATTCTTTCTTTAAGGCATGCTTTCCATTTAAAAGCACTTATCTTTGCAAGAATGAATGAAGTAGTTAAAGGAATCAGTGCTAATTAGGAATGACAAGCTGATGATCAACTCCATTCCCCTTTTCTTCTTGGTATGGTTTTCTGTGAGTATTATGCAAACCATTGACATCTATAATAAATTCTTTCTTTCTTAGGAAAACATATATTTCAGTTAATTTATTGCTTTGGTTTCTGTAGTTTCCTTTCTTCGATGTTTGTCCATTTTTGAGAAGTAAAAATTTTAAGTGAACAATAAACTATAGACTATTTCATTTAAAGTATTACATCTCCAAGTAGAAACTAAATATGTCCCACTGATTTAAATGAAATGGTAGCTCTAAGGTGCATGTGTTGAAAAGTTGAGACTTGATGGGGCTAAATTTTATTTTTACTCAGTACTGTCTGTTATTACATCTATGGTGATACCATGGAACACATGCTACCATAATTTTGTTTTTCCCTGAAATTGTTTAGAGCTCAGGATTATTAAAGAGATTTGGAAATAATGATTTTTTCAAAAACTTTTTATTTTTTATTGGAATATAGTTGATTAACAGCGTTGTGAAAATTTCAGGTGAACAGTGAAGGGACTCAGCCATNCATCTAGGAAGTCTTAATAGTTTTTGACTGGAAATGGTCCACTTCACTTCTCTCTTTTAATTGGTAGATCTCAGTCTATAGTCATACCTACATGCAAGGGAAACTGTGAAAGGTAGTGTAGATGTGCACCCAAACCAGAGGAGAACCCAAAGTTAGGTCAGTGGCGCGAAATCTCTGCTAGATGGGCTCAATGGAACATCAATCCCACGTACCCTAACACAATCTGCTTTTTGCCTTGGGATCACTTTTGTGTAGACTTGACACAGCACCCCATGTCAAGATGATACTTGTAACATTTCAGTTTTTCAACATTATCTTACCTGTGTTGGCCTGCATGCTCCACTCTGATCTCACATGTCATAGCTCTCTGGCAACAAGTTCAGATGAGTATAACATTACATCATCTTGTCCATAAACATTACATCATCTTGTTCATATGATGGCTGCATAGGCAACATGATGAATGCAGTGACCATTTGTTTGGAGTCATCTGTAGGTTCAGGCCCTGATTTTCAACTGCATAGCTTTGTATGCTTAGATAAGTGTCTTAAACTTATGCGTTTTGGAGTCAACATTTTAATGAGGAAAACAGAAACAAAAAGAAAAACAATTTACCTTTCAAAGTTATCAAAGCAGCTCAATATTTTTAATGTAAAATAATTTTTGGAGATTAAAATCTTACCTCTGAGTCTCAAATTTTTGTGTTAAGATAGCTGTCAATACCTATTTCTCAACTAATTTTCACAAACCAAGATTGGAGGTTGACTTTTCTTAAATATTGTTTAAGCATTTATGAAGACAGTAGTATTTTCTTGTTTACCCATTCAAATGATTAATGTAAGAATAATCAACTTTATTCCTCCCCCCAGACTCTGCCAGTCATGTGCTATGTAGGGCCACGTAGGGCATGTGCGAGTTGTGTGTATGCTGCACGCTCAGTCATGTCTGACTCTTTGCAACCCGTGAGCTGTAACCCACCAGGCCTCTCTGTCCATGGAATTTTCCAGGCAAGAATACTGGAGTGGGTTGCCATTTCCTGCTCCAAGGGATCTTCCCGACCCAGAGATTGAACCCCTGTCTCTTGCATCTCCTACATTAGCAGATGCTTTACCGCTGTGCAACTGGGAAGCCCCATAGTGCATACTGGGTGCTATACAAATACTTGCCAAAGGTCTGACTGTGTTCAATCCAAGCCCCAGAATTAACAATTCAAATTTGTTGCAAGCTAAAACTCTGACAATTCTGCATGATTGTGATGTCCAATTTTTCTATCTTAGATGGGAGTGATCCAAGAGAAAGGAACTTGGATGGGCTCATCTAACCCTTGCCTGCCAAATCAATTTGAAGTAAAGTTGGTAAACTCTTTTATCTCTTGGTTTTCCTTCCTCTGAGATATTTAGTACAAATTGCTTGACTGGCATATGGGAAAAAGAAGAGACTTTTTCTGCACTTCAGTGAGGATTAACAAAAGAACCATTTACACTCCCAGAGATCAGGTAGCATGGTGACCACGGACTTCTGAGCTTCCAAGGATCAGAGTCAAAGTGTTCAGAACCAGGGAGAGAAAGGGTGAAAAGAGAGAAAGGGCAGTTTCAGGAACAGCTGCCTTCTTCAGACCTTTCCCACCTAGGAGTTGCCTTCTTCAAAGCCTTCCAACAAAGACCAGGAAGAAAGCCATTTGTGTCAGAACCATGTCTCCTGCTGAATGCATAGAGAAAGCACTCCCTTTCCTGCTGTGCTCCATGCGGAGATGAAATAGTAGCTTTCTATTATGCATTTGTGCCAAAGTCATTCCTTCATCCAGCTATCCTCCTTCCCAGGTAGAGTAGATTCTATCTGGGTCAGCCAATTAACCAGCCCTTGTCTTAAATTTATTCACCTACTCAGGCAGTCTGCAAAGATTCACTCGACTCAGGTACTATGAGGCTCTTCTGCTCATGGACATTACCAAAGGGGGAAAAAAAAAATGAAGAATCTCAACAAACATTAAAGAAAAAAAGAATTATTAGGGAGAATGATGACTACTGCTGATGAGGTGATACCTGGATACAGGGAGTAAGGAGTGAGTGTTGAATTTAAATAAGATGATCCATCCTGGAAGACCGTTCTAGGTGAGGGACATTTGAACTGAGGCTAGGATGGTGAGGAGGAATCAAGGAGGCAATCAGACATAATTCTGAAAATAGACTCTTCTGGAAACAGAACATCCAGTGCTGAGACACTGTGTGGGAATGTTTTTCACTAGTGCAGAGAACAGAAAGAAGACCCTTGTGTCTTGAATGGGTCAATATGACTGATGGTGTGAGAACAGAAGATTCCAGGTCAGTTAGGTCCTCAGAGGCCCCAGGAACAAGTGAGTTTAGATTTTATCCTGGGAATGATAAGAAACCATTTGTACCTACCAAGAATTAATTTATTCTTGTTTGTTCCATGTAGTTAAAATATTCCGTGCTACCGAAAGTTCTTTTTCTGGTGTCGAGCTCTGCACTCAAAATCTTAGTCTGTCAAATTGCAAAAGAAACAGAGACTCATAAAAGAATTTTTAAAATATTTATCGACACTTGCAAATTGCCAGCTCTTGAATGGCAAAGTTTATTCCTTTGTAATTTCCATTACATTTATGCCAAAGAGTAAAATCTTTTATTTTTTTCCCCAGATGATTGTAATGAGGACTTTTATTTAATGTATCAGAAATTATACCATTTTGAAGGCCCTATTTCCAAAGGGTGATTGCTAAAAGCCACATTCTTTCTTTAAGGCATGCTTTCCATTTAAAAGCACTTATCTTTGCAAGAATGAATGAAGTAGTTAAAGGAATCAGTGCTAATTAGGAATGACAAGCTGATGATCAACTCCATTCCCCTTTTCTTCTTGGTATGGTTTTCTGTGAGTATTATGCAAACCATTGACATCTATAATAAATTCTTTCTTTCTTAGGAAAACATATATTTCAGTTAATTTATTGCTTTGGTTTCTGTAGTTTCCTTTCTTCGATGTTTGTCCATTTTTGAGAAGTAAAAATTTTAAGTGAACAATAAACTATAGACTATTTCATTTAAAGTATTACATCTCCAAGTAGAAACTAAATATGTCCCACTGATTTAAATGAAATGGTAGCTCTAAGGTGCATGTGTTGAAAAGTTGAGACTTGATGGGGCTAAATTTTATTTTTACTCAGTACTGTCTGTTATTACATCTATGGTGATACCATGGAACACATGCTACCATAATTTTGTTTTTCCCTGAAATTGTTTAGAGCTCAGGATTATTAAAGAGATTTGGAAATAATGATTTTTTCAAAAACTTTTTATTTTTTATTGGAATATAGTTGATTAACAGCGTTGTGAAAATTTCAGGTGAACAGTGAAGGGACTCAGCCATACATATACATGTATTCGTATGTGCCTGTGTGCCAAGTCACTTCAGTCATGTCTGACTCTATGCGACCCTATGGACTGTAGACCACCAGGCTCCTCTGTCTATGGGATTCTCCAGGCAAGAAAACTGGAGTGGGTTGCCTTGCCCTCCACCAGGGGATCTTCCCCACTCAGTGATCGAACCTGTGTCTCTTGCAACTCCTGCATTACAGGCAAATTCTTTACCGCTGAGCCACCAGTGAAGCTCATATGTGTATCCATTTTGCCTCAAACTCACCTCCCATCCTGGCTGCCACAAAACATTAAACAGAGTTTCCTGTGCTATACAGTAGGGCCTTGTTGGTCATCCTTTTTAAATATAGGAATGTGTACATGTCCATCCCAAACTCTCTACCTGTGCCTTCCCCTCATCCTTCCTCCCTGTAACATAAGTTCATTTTTAACACTATAAGTCTCTTTCTGGGAAACGATGAGTTTTTGATGGTGGTTCATAAAATGTCTTGGGGAAATTGATGAGGCTTGTGATTGCTGTTGTGTTAAATTCTCTTTATTCCCATTCATTATGCATTCTTTTGGCTCTAGCTTTAGCTTTGGTTTTGAATATGATCCTACAATAAGTGGCTCCCATCCTCTGAGTAGTGAAGTGCCTTTTGGTATGTTTTTGGGAGCCACCCCATTTACATCACTAGAGATGCAAGGAGATGATCTAGGTATTGCTTATGAGGTTTTGGTGTCCCCGTAGTCTCTGGCTACAAGTAAAGGCAGGCTTTGGGGCTAGCAAAGCTTGGCAACCTTTGACATTAAAACACTGAAGAATAAGTGAAAATTCTCCAGTTGTTACCACATGAGAAATAAAAGGCAGTGGTGAAGCCATGCTTTGTTGTGAGTAACTGATCGAAAGCCACAAAAGCCCAGTGTAAAAACTTAGATTAATAGAGCAATGGAAATAGAGTAACTGCCAGGGAATTTCTGCTGGTGTTCATCTTTTGGTTTTTGTTTCTTGTAAAAGTAGAAGATATTCATAGAAGTTGTAATTGGGATGCAAATTATTGTATGGACCTCCAAGTATAATGTAACATAAAGAGCATTAGTAAAGTATAATATACATGTTGAAGGACTAATGTAATTTATCCTCTTCCCTCCATTCCAGACTCACTGTCAAGGAGGGTTTTTTGTTTGTTTGTTTTTTGTTTTTTGGTCACTTCTCTGTCAAAGCATGTGGAGATACAAGTGGAGTACACAGAAAGAGAATAATATATTTAGACTGATGTGCTTGGTGAAAAAGTAACTAGGAGGGGGAGGGGAAATTAAGACAAGAGACAAATGAACATAGAGACAGGGAGAGAAGTTTTGGATGGCTTTAGGAGAAAGAAAAGTGGAAGTGGAATGGCTCCTATGGGGTGTGAAATTTGGGGAGATCAAGTGGTAGAACAATTTTTAAGGAAGTTTTACTGTGTAAAAAGATAAGGAGGTTTGCTGAATGTTGTGAGATGCAATTTTCCATTAATCCCTTTATACACTCTGAAAACATTTCAGTAAAGATATCCACATTTTTCTTCAGTACCCTCAGTTAAAGTTATGCTTCTTTCTCATGCATCACGATGCTGAGATGGGATCTTGCTATTTGACAGGCATATAGATCAAGATTTTGATGGAAGAGCTTAAGGCACTATATCAATAAATTAGGTTATACAGATAAAATAGAATATGCAAAAAAGATAATGCAACTTTCCTAATACCATACCATAAAATAAGATCATACTCTATGTAATGTAACCTGTTTTTCCCACTAAATATATTTACATACTGATACATATTGTATTCCATGTGAAGGTTACAAAATATTTTCTTTTGTGAGGGACTGCAATTGATTAGTTCATTTCCTATTTTTGGACAACCAATTGTTTGCAAATGCTTAGTTTCTATAAACACTACTGTAACATATATCCATGTAGCTAAATCTTTGGATATATCCTAATCTGTTTTGCAGGAACAAGAACAAGTGAGGAATAGATTGTTTGGAAATAAAGGATCAAATTTTAAGAGGTATCAAATAGTTTCTGGGAGTGACTTGCCAAATTAACTGAGGCAAAGCAAAATTAAGAATCCAGACAACTAAAAATAAAGAACTTCAGCATAAAAAACATGAAAATTAAGCAAACTCAAAAAAATATTATAAAAAGAATTGAAAACAGGTTTGCAATGAATATGTTACTTTCTTTAAGTTTGTCCTATAGTTAAATGGACCAGTGAGATGTTGTAAAGACATCATAAGTGGAATAGAAAATATACTTAGTACACATAATTGCAAAGTAATGTAGCAATTAAAACAAGTCAAGAATGATACAAAGACACTAGCAAAAATCCAAAGAAAAACAAGAGTCAAGATCCATAAGAATCAATTTTTATAAGAATATATTCCAAATATTATACTCTCACATGAAGACGAAGAGTTTTGATCATGGAGCCAATGAGAAGGGAAGGGGTTATGCACCCCTTTGTTTTCCTTATTTCATAAAACAAGAAACAAAGAACACCCTTTGAAATTTAATATGGATAGTTCTAAACAAACAAAGAGTAAATAAAATATTTTACTAACCAGCATTTGGAGATACAGTGTTTTATATTTTTCTTTTTATGCAATATTAGCAACCTTTTCCTCATATATGTGATGGGTATCCAAATCAGTTAGGAATGTATTAAACTGCAATTAAAAAAAAAAAGCTTCAAATAAGAGATCCTTTTTTTAAAAAAGAGGTTAGATTTTCTCATGTAACAAAATGTCCAGAGAAATGGTGCTCCTGATTTCAGTTCAAGGGCTCAGGATGGGGTTAGATATGATGGTAGTGCATTGCATTGTCATTTCCAATGAACCATCTTTGTAGTCTCTCTGCCTTTGTGTCCGCCCTTGGATCTCTGCTTAGCCTGAGAGAAGGTAGAGAAAGTGATGTAAAAGTGGTTCAAAACATTTTTGCATTTTTTGTCTTACACTTTCTTATTTAGAATACCAGTGTTCTTGCCTGGAGAATCCTAGGGACAGGAGAGCCTGGTAGGCTGCTCTCTATGGAGCCGCACAGAGTCGGACATGACTGAAGTGACTTAGCAGCAGCAGTACCAAATACAACCTCTTCCTTCTTCTCTTAGCTTCCTTCTATCATAAAAGCTTGGTCCATCTTGCTATTAAGAAATACATGTAGACATGGATAAAACTTTGTGTTCCTAACTCTGTTAAAACTTCAATTGGAGTGTTCAGTTCAGTTTAGTCGCTCAGTCGTGTCTGACTCTCGTGACCCCATGGACCACAGCACGCCAGGCCTCCCTGTCCATCACCAACTCCCAGAGTCCACCCAAAGCCATGTCCATTGAGTTGATGATGCCATCCAACCATCTCATCCTCTGTCATCCCCTTCTCCTCCTGCCCTCAATCTTTCCCAGCATGAGGGTCTTTTCCAAAAAGTCAGCTCTTCGCATCACGTGGCCAATGTATTTCAGCTTCAGCATCAGTCCTTTCAGTGAACACCCAGGACTGATCTTTAGGATGGACTGGTTGGATCTCCTTGCAGTCCAAGGGACTCTCGAGAGTCTTCTCCAACACCACAGTTCAAAAGCATCAATTCTTTGGCACTCAGCTTTCTTTATAGTCTAACTCTCATATCCATACATGACCACTGGAAAATCCATAGCCTTGACTAAACAGACCATTGTTGGCAAAGTAATGTCTCTGCTTTTTAATATGCTGTCCAGGTAATAGAGGGTTATAGCTCTACTTGGGAGAATATTCTCTGTCTCTGCTTCACTTTGTGCAATGAAAATTTTGCTACAACTAACAACAAAAAGAGGTTTACTAATGTCTCCACCGTTATTGATCCCTCATAGGTTTCTGAAAATGAAAGCAAGAATAAATAAGCATCCTAAGGCTTGGATATGTGAGAAGAATGTGCTAGACTTGTGATTCTCAAACTTGAGTGGGCATTCGAATCACTTGAGAGGCTGGTTAAACACAGAGCGGTGGGTCCTATGCCCAGAGGTTTTGGTTCAGTAGGCCTGGGATGGGGCTGAGAATTTGTACATCTTACAAAATCAGATAATGCCGATTCTACTGCTTTCGGGACCATGCTTTGAGAACCACTGGGCTGCAAGTATCGTAGACCAGAATCAAACATGTACATGTCAATAGAGGTCTGGCAGGTGTATAAATGATGAAATAGGATTGAGTGCCAGACCACAGAAAATATGGAAAACCAGAGATCTGGAGGCTGAAGTCTCTGGTGAAAGGGGACAGCCCCCAACAATCTTTTGCAGATTGTATGTTGTAGTGTCACTGGGTGATGTGATTTCTAAAGAGCAGCTGGAAATACACATTTTATGAGTCATTTCTCAATTTTCATACCTTGCACACTAACTAAAATAGGGTTTAAATAATATTGAGTCAAATAAATGTGTCTGCAGTTTAGACGTGGCCAAGGAGTGGCCAAAATGTAACTCTGTCACCACAACCCTTCACTCCCAACTCAACAAAAACTCAAACTTGAATATGTACCTGCTTTGATTAAAGGTAGATACTGACATTTTTGCAACATTCCCTATAGATACAATTTTCAATAAGGCATATGTCTATTTTTGGTGACAACATTCAAAGAAAAAGTAGCTATAAGATCATGTTTATTACCACCTTCATTCATCTTCTTTGATTTTTTTTGCTCCTCATAACTCCTGGCCCTTTAAATATTGTTCACATAAAAATTAAATAAGTATCCTTATTACATCTGATAAATGTAAGAGATTATAAATGGCTAAAGATAACAATATGCTCCTATCTTCAAAGTCTAATACATCACAAAGTTAAGGGTTGGTACTATTTTGAAAGCTAAGAATTAGTACCTTTTTGAAGCAAAGAAGAGGAAAGCCTGTTGACTGGCATGGGGTTGCTTTCTTAGTCTTTTTATTTCTTAGCCTTTCATTTTCTTGAATCAGTTAAAATGTTTTACTAACCATCTGATCACCTACAGGAATAAACCATTGCCAAAATACACCGAGAGATCTTGTAAACACTTTATATAAAAGAATAAAATAAAGTTCTGGTCAGTTTACCCATCTTCATTAATGGTTCGTAATGTAGTTCTTTTTTTTTTTTTCACTATGACTAACAAGTATCATCTAGTTATGAGAGGCCATTATACAAAATCATTAAAACATGCTTAACGGTACTGTGTTAATTATGCAATGATAAATTATTCTTTATTTCTTCATTAACAGTATTGTAGCAGTAGAATTAGCATTGTTTGTTCCTTTTTGGAGAAAAAAAATCATTAATATTAAAAAATGAAAATTCTAGAAACGTAATGTTGTGGAATGACAGCTTTAATTTGATTTTTAAAATCCTATTTGCTGCTCCCCTCAGCTATAAAAGTTTAACCATTATGTCACTGTAATTACATCGGCTGTTTATCTCTTCTTCCATGGTTACATCTAAGTCTGTGCGACAGACTGACGGCTGCCATTAGACTCTGCATCAGGAGACCTAAGGGATCTTACTAAATCTTCTGCTAAATTGAATCTAATAGTATAATTTAAATCTCCTCTAGTTTCACTCTCTGCTTTTGAATCATTTCATTTATTGAACAGCAAACAATTCAATAAATGCTTATGAAACACTGAGCTAGGCACCATGGAAGACAGGTAAACAATGTAGATGAGCCTTCATTTTCTGCCTTGTAGTCCAGACAGTTTATCTTGAAAGTTAGACATCTATATAATCATAAAATAAAGTGTAATCACTGGTGTGGGATGCCACAAAAGCAATATTAGGACATAGAAAGGAAAATGAGTCCAGCTAGACTGTTAAGTAAAATTTGAGCTTAGCCTCAGACAATGAAATAACAACAATAATGGCCCAAACACCACAATATGAACCTTTACTCTGTCTGGGATACTGGCTCCAAGAGCTTTCCATGCACGAGGTCTTTAAATCCTCACAAGATCTCTATGAGTTTGGTCTTAGTATTATCCCATTTCACAGGTCCAAAAGCACAGAAGAGTTTATTAGGTTAGTGGTTCTCTACATTCTGGTCTTAGGATCAGAAATATCAGAGCCACACGGAAACATAAAAATTCCTGTTCCCTCCCCAACCCAGTTTTACTGACTGACAGACTCTCAGAGTGGGACAGCAATCTGTGTTTTGATATGCCTCCCAGGGGATTCTAATGTTCTCTGATGTTCAAGAGTCATGGCTTTAAGTGAAGAGGCTAGGGGAGCAGAGGGTCTATCAGGTGACGTAGAAGTCATGATGCTTGGTCACTGGTCCCGTCTTTGGCACTTACTGCATGTGCAACTTTGAATGTATTACTTACCCTCTTTAATCTCAGACATATCATGTGTACAATGGGGAGAATCATTGTCCTTACTCCTCATCACTGTTTTCAGCATTAAATGAGACCACATATATAATTCTTAGCACAGGTCCTGATACAAAGTGAGCTTTCAATAAGTGGTAGGTCTTATTATAGTGAATATCTTCACATCATCATCATCACCATCTTCATTGTTATTCCCATCCAGGCAGGAAAACAGCATGAATTTAGGCAGGGAGAAGAGAGTAAATACTTTTCCTAGGCAAAGGACTAAGGGGACAGTTTCTCCCTTTTGTGGCAGAAGCCGGTCACAAATAATGGACTGAAATATTAAAAGCTTAATATTTATATCCTTCAAAAATCTCTTTGATTAATCTTCCACAGGGACTCTTTTTTTTTTTTTTTTGGTATGCTATCTTTGAATATGTTTGAATATATCCTGTTCTCAGATTTTTATGTTACCTTATAATTGTTCTACTTTGAAAGAAACAGTGCATCTCTCTGGAATAGACAGCCAAGTCCCCTGGGTCTCCCATTTCTTTAATGTTCTCCAGTGGGAGAGTTGAACAGCTCCTGTTTTGGTATTAGACTGAATTAAAAACCATCTCTAACACTCACCAGATGTTTGACTTGATGTCAGTGGCCTAAGGTACATCATCTTTTAAATGGGATGATATTATATCACGTTGTTTGTTTTAAACAGAATTATTAAGATATTCAATCTAAGAAGCTCTCAGTAACAATCATGTATTTTCTTTCTTTTCTTTTTTTAAAGATTTCTCTCTTTTGATGCCTGGAAGGTTACAGAAGGATGTTGTTAATGGGTTTGTGAAATTCTAAAATGTTACAACTTAGCAGGTCAGGGCAAGAAAGAAACAGTGCTTAGTTGTCACTTCTTTCCCTTGTTTTTACTAAGTGAGAAAGGATGTGTGCAATGGTCAGTTTGGGAACAGGCAAGCTGGAATAAGGGAGATAAGCGGGAAGGAGGGGGCAAGGAGCGGAATTGCTGTAGTCTCAATAGCTGTTTAACAAGCCTCAGTGAGAAAAGGGGTTAAAGGAGACATATCTTCTGGTCGCAAATATGCACCTGGGAAGATATTCTGGGAACCCTTCCAAGTACAACGCAAGGCTTTCAGTTTTCTGCGTATGATTATGTCTAAACACACTTCTGTTACAATTCAGTTATAGGACTTTGGCCAAATCACGTTCCCTTCCCTCTGCCTTTTTGTTTTAAGTAAATGAACAAATTCTTGTAGACTTGTTGGCATGTTTGAATGCTTACTCTGTGTTAGGCGGTGCTTTCCTGTATTAGAATGTTTGCTCTAAGTCCTTGCAGTACTATCCTAGAAAAGTGAGGATTATTATTCTCATTTCTCAGAGGGGTAATGAAAGACGAAGACAGGCTAAGAATTTTGCTCAAGGGTCAGAGATAGCAAAGAGTGTTCAAGCTAGAATTTAAAAACGTGTGTGTGGACTCGGAGACTGAACTCTTGAATATTACTCCAGGGGAAAAGTGAGTGGACTGAGATTGAAAATTAACAGTGTTTTCACCTCAAACTAGAATACTGTGGATTCCCCCACCCACTAGTTTTTACATATCCTACTTGGATGTTAATTTACATTCTGGCAATTCCCTTTATGCTAAAATAATAAAATTTCCTTCAATCCTGCATTTGCAATTCTTTAATATTTCTCAACTGTTCTTTTATATACCTGGCTTTTCCAAGCTACTTACTATCTGCTTTCTTGATTTATAAAACCTTCAGAAATACTGGGCAACTCTGCTCCTTTTCCAGTGAAGAGCAGAAAAGCTTTCCATTGTTTGCTCTGCATCTTTGGTGGCTGGTACTAGGTCAAACATGGAATTCCTAGTAGCCACAGTGCCTATTTTAAATGTGGAATTGAAGGTTGATTTTGCTGAAATATTGGTGTGAAAATGAAGAGACCATATTTTTAGATATTGTTACTTATTTTGCATGAAAAAACTGAAAAGATTGGCATTTGGCTATAGGGCTAGCATGGAAATGTTACATTTAAAAACTGATGCTAATGACCCTAGGGACGTGTTCTCCCCACCTCCACCTACATCCTTATCTTTTATTTTTTTGGTAAATTCTAATGCAGAGACAAAATGGGGCATGCTTGAAATAATTTGGCTGTAACTGCATATGGAAACATATTCATGAGTGCTGTAGGAAATGTGACTGTTGAGTAGTATGTGTTTTGTTCCTAAACTCTGGGCTGTTTTCCCGTGGAGTGTGCGTCACATCCTCCAGGACCTCTGGTAGCTGCAGTGGAACAGAGGCCCTCGCTGGCATCTGGAACAGGGAGTCATCCCACTGTGGAGTCTCTCCTAAACTGACCCAAGCAAGCACTGTGTCAAGATGCTTCTACCTGTAAGCTTCCTATATGGCTTCTGTTACATGAAGTGAGTTGAGAGCTACATTTCTGTCACCAGGCCGTGAGTATTTTTCCATCTGAATATTATTTCTTCAGCAGTTTACATATCTAGGGCATTGAATGTTGCCGACATGTGCTTAGCAAGTCAAACTGGCAGACAGACTTGTTAGCATCATCAAATTGTACCCAGGCATTTGGATGCCCAAGATAAATGCAAGGTCAGACAGAATATGGGGTAAATAGCTTTTTCAGCCTAAGATTTTATTATCTGAAACAGCTAACTCTTACATGAGTCAAGTGCAAAGGAAAATAGTAAAGCCTTTCCAGAGAAGATGTAACCACAGTGCATAAACAAAGGGGAAGATGGCCATTTTCAAGGGCTTTTGTTTATAGAATGCTAGAATAGGGGGATGCAGGGTGGATTATGGTATTATCAAATCATCTTAATTTCATGTAAGTCCAGGTAATAGCTTCTTAAATTGATCTTTCTGTGTTCCAAATATGTGAAACTATCTCAAGTTGGTTAAAGCTGAAATGGAATTTTTTTCCTTTGGGTATAGAGATGTGAATCAAAGTATAGACTTTTATGTAGCCCTGGAAAGTACTAGAACTAGGAGTTGGAAAACAATATAGACTCTCATTCCTACATCTCAGTGCAACTGCTTTACTCTTCTCTCACTCACAAAGTCAATTCTTCTGCATCTGCTTGTCTCTTTACGAGCAGGGGGTTCTGATCTCACATTTCCCAAACTTGTACATTACAGATCTAACTTCTTGAATATAATTGATTTCAATCAGTCTCTCCTTTACCTCCAGATATTTCCCGAATGCTGGAGAAGATAATGTCATTGGCCTCACTTTGGTCATGTGCTCACCTCTGTTCTAATCGAACTGAAGAAATGGGGATTGGATTCATTTACACTACGGTCAGTTCAGTTCAGTCGCTCAGTCCAGTCTGACTCTGTGATTCCATGGACTGCAGCATGCCAGGCCTCCCTGTCGATCAACAACTCTGGAGTTTACTCAAACTCATGTCCATTCAGTTAGTGATGCCATTCAGCTGTCTCATCCTCTGTTGTCCCCTTCTCCCTTCAATATTACCCAGTATCAGGGTCTTTTCTAACGAGTCAGTTCTTTGCATCAGGTGGCCAAAGTATTGGAGTTTCAGCTTCAACATCAGTCCTTTCAATGAATATTCAGGACTGATCTCCTTTTGGATGGACTGGTTGGATCTCCTTGCAGTCCAAGGGACTCTCAAGGATCTTCTCCAGGACCACAATTCAAAAGCATCAATTCTTTGGCACTCAGCTTTCTTCACAGTCCAATTCTCACATCCATACATGACTACTGGAAAAACCATAGCTTTGACTAGATGAACCTTTGTCTGCAAATTTCTCTGCTTTTTAATATGCTGTCTAGGTTGGTCATAACTTTTCTTCCAAGGAGTAAGAATCTTAATTTCATGGCTGCAGTTACCATCTGCAGTGATTTTGGAGCACAAAAAAATAAAATCTGNGAACCTTTGTCTGCAAATTTCTCTGCTTTTTAATATGCTGTCTAGGTTGGTCATAACTTTTCTTCCAAGGAGTAAGAATCTTAATTTCATGGCTGCAGTTACCATCTGCAGTGATTTTGGAGCACAAAAAAATAAAATCTGTCACTGTTTCCATTGTTTCCCCATCTATTTGCCATCAAGTGATGGAACCAGATGCCATGATCTTAGTTTTTTGAATGTTAAGTTTTAAGCCAACATTTCCACTCTCCTCTTTCACTTTCATCAAGAGGCTCTTTAGTTCTTCTTCACTTTCTTCCAGAGGGTGGTGTCATCTGCATATCTGAGGTTATTGATATTTCTCCTGGGAATCTTGAGTCCAGCTTGTGCTTCATCCAGCCCAACATTTCTCGTGATGTACTCTGCATATAAGTTAAATAAGCAGGGTGACAATATACAGCCTAGATGTACTCTTTTTCCTTTTTGGAAGCAGTCTGNTGCCATTTCCTTCTCCAGGGGATCTTCCCAACCCAGGGATCGAACCGGATCTCCAACATTGCAGGCAGAAGCTTTATCCTCTGAGCCACCAGGGAAGCCTTTTTTTTTAGCTGGGGCCAAAGTATGGTGGAGGTGATGAAGATAATGGTGACCTTCTTCAGAAGGTCCCATGCAAGCACTGCTGCACTCAGTGCCCCCAACCCTGCAGCAGACCACCGCCGACCCGCGCCTCCCCCCGGAGACTCCTAGACACTCACGGGCAAGTCTGGGTCAGTCTCCTGTGAGGTCACTGCTCCTTTCTCCCAGTTCCTGGTGAACACAAGGTTCTGCTGTGCCCTCCAAGAGTCTGTTTCCCCAGTCCTGTGTACATTCTGGCAGCTCTACAGTGGGGTTAATGGCAACCTCCTCTAAGAGAGCATATGCCATACCTAAATCTACTGCACCCAGAGCCCCTGCCCCTGCAGGTCCACTGCTGACCCGTACCTCCACAGGAGACACTGAAACAATTCTGTCTCAGTCTCTGTGGTGTCTCTGGGTCCTGGTGCACACAAGGTTTGTTTGAGCCCTCTGAGTGTCTCTGGCAGGTATGGGGTTTGATTCTAAACATGATTTTGCCCCTCCTACCGTCTTGCTGTGGCTTCTCCTTTGCCCTTGGATGTGGGATATCTCCTTAGTCACTCCAGCCCCACAACCATATACAGCACCATCACTGTGTATCAATAGTATTGCTCAAGGCGCTGACACTGGGACAGACTAACAGTAATCATCTGTGCTTTGGTCTGATTTCCAAGGAATGGGCAAGAAACTCAAAACGGAGTCCCTGTCTTTGTTGTCTATCCACGGCATTCAGCATAGTTCCTAATTCTTTGGAGATGCACAGTAAGTGCTTGTTGAGTGCAAAGTTTAGAAACTGAATGGAGTCAAGCCCCAGTTATTGGAATGCCTGACTCTTCTCCTTCTTCAACCAGCTGAGCCTCTCCTTTTAGTGTCTCCTTATTACAGTGATCATTTATCATGATTGTGAGATTGCAAATTGTCACTCATCATCTCAAGGAGAAGTGCAGAATTCCCCTGGAGTAAATTTTAATTTAAATTTAATCTTTTAACAAATCACATGAAAACACTTGGGTATAATGGAAAGGGGGTTAACACGGAAAGAGAGGTCAAGGAATTCAACCTTGATTAAGGGTTGGAACCCTGGAGGAAGAAGTAGGAACCCACTCCAGGATTCTTGCCTGGAGAATCCCATTAACAGAGGAGCTACAATCCATAGGGTCAGAAAGTGTGGGACGTGACTGAAGTGACTTAGCACACATGCACACAAGGGTTGGAAAATTATTCGTTTGTTTTTGAAGTTTCTTCTTACTGAAATAAAGTTTAATTTTCCAAAAATTAGATAATAATGAGAGGTAGTTAGAAATAGAGTCATTTCTCAGTGCTTAAAATTTTAGATCATTTTTACATTGTGGAAATTTAACCTGTTGTTTAAAAACAATAGAGGACACAGAAACAAAAAGAGGTGACATTTGTGGGGGAAATCGAGGTTTAAAACTAGATACCTGGATTTCTATCCAGCCTCTGCTGCTTTTTTTGTATTCTTAAGCCAAGTTTCTTTATTTTATCGCTCGTTGGTAAAATGCAGATGGAGTAAGTAAATAAAAGCGTGGTCTGCATTCGTGCATGGTATATCACTTCAGCCTTGTTCAACTGTTTGTGACTCTATGGACTGTAGCCCACCAGACTACTCCATCCATGAGATTATTTAGGCAAGAATACTGGAGTGGGTTGCTATGCCCTCTTCCAGGGGACTGACCCAGGGGTTCGAATGCACATCTCCTCTGTCTCCTGCATTGACGGGTGGATTCTTTTCCCTTAGCACCACTTGAGAAACCCATAAAAAAATAAAGGATAATAATGGTGTTTAAAGAGTCAGCAAGTATAGTCTCTCACATGGTATAGTAATTTAGACCTTCCCAATTCATATAAATAGAAGATTGCAGATATCCAGGTACACATGTTAATGACTGTTTGGGATAAAACTCACACCAAATCATAAATCATGAATGTCCTTTGATATGTGAATCACCTTTTATAAGTTAGGACAGTCCAGTCCCATCTGTAATCTTTCCATTGGTGGTTTACAGGAAACATGTTGCTCTATTTTTTTCATCCCTCAAAATACGTTGTGTTGTCTCTCCTCTTTGTCATCAACTGCTCCTGCTGGCCAAATCAACCTGTTACTTTTTTTAAAATCCTGCTGTTTCCATAAAGTGTTGTGAAGTTGTGTATGAGTCCCCACTGAAAACTGCAGGTTATCCTGCTGGGGCATCTGAGAAGGCATTTGACAGAATCTTCCTGACATTTGATTCTGGTGTGTGCCCTTCTTTTGTTTGCTCGGCCATTTGTGCTTTGGATCCTCAGCTGACGTTTCCCACAATCTTGACTACTTAGGTTTTCTAGCAACCTCTATTGAAAACCAATATTAACTTATCAAGCCTGGGTTTCTTTTCCACTCCCAGGACTTAAAGAGTGTCTATCTGTTGAAAGTGGGGTTTTGATGACCTCTTTGTGCCTTTATTCTTTCCCCACAAGAATGACCTTCCGTTTTTCTAATCAAAGGCAAAGAAGAAGGCAGATTCACTTTCCAGGCAGTTGTACCAGAACACAAACATTTCATAGCATGAGGGATGTTGGTAATTGCTTTGGGAGGGAACATTCCCCTCTCAAAAATCAGAAGCTACCTCTGTATTTCAGTCAGTACATCACAGCTGTCTCCCGCAGAGGCTTTTATCCACATGTATGGAAGAGTTTACACTGCTGTAACATTTGATACTATATTAGACAACAGAGAGTAGTAGGCAAATGTGAGAGAATTTCATTTCCTTGAAACTTCAAGTGTTTACAGCATTATGTTTCTGGTGAATGGCAGTGCTAATGGTTGTAAAAATAAAGTGGTATACCTTGNGAGTTTACACTGCTGTAACATTTGATACTATATTAGACAACAGAGAGTAGTAGGCAAATGTGAGAGAATTTCATTTCCTTGAAACTCCAAGTGTTTACAGCATTATGTTTCTGGTGAATGGCAGTGCTAATGGTTGTAAAAATAAAGTGGTATACCTTGAGGGATCATTAGGAAATGCAGGAATGCAAGTACATAATTTTGAGATTGATGCTATTGAGGTTTTTTTTTTCTTTAAATTTGCACATATTTTCTATTGGGCTCTGCATTTTCTAATCCTCTTTCATATTACCTATTGATTTACAACCAAACTACAATGGTAAGCACAGGCTACAAAGAGTCCTTTTAATAAAGGTTTCTATGAAAGAACTCTTAAGCTATTACCTAAATTCTTGCCCCCCCCTTCTTGATAAATATCCTTCTCAGCCAGAATGAATATGAGCTTCTTTCCAGGGGATTGTATTCTTCTGGATCTTGAAACCTGAACTATCAACATTTTTGAACATTGGTAAATGAATTATCATCGATCTCAGACATGCAAAATAAGGAACAGAGACATAAACATGGGAGAAACAGTGATGTAAGAAAAGAAATGATTTGATATCATCATTGGTGCTTTTAATATTCAGTGACAAACCTAAATGCCAGAAAAGAATTGGCAAAATAGTAATTAGCAGGAGCAGTCAGGGAAGAACTAAACACATATTATGTAAAAAGGTCAAATTTCCAACTTGTCACAAAAGCAGTTAACTACAAGTTTGTCTTCTGGAGATGCAGTTTTGGTTTGCAGCCAAAGAAAAAGTACCAATTTCAAACCAGCAACCTTCTAAATACAAGCAATCGCCTCTAGTTACATTGTTTTGGTTAGTACAAAACATTTTTTGATAATGAATGTCTCCTTTATGTTAATTCAACATTGTTAACAAAATTTCTGGTAAGGAAGTCCTCCTCTGAGAGATACTTGGTGAGGCATGGTGCATTTCAAGCTAATAACTGACCAGAATTCCTAACTTCTAGACAGCATATTAAAAAAGCAGAGATGTCACTTTACCAACAAAGATCCGTATAGTCTGGATAGTCAAAGCTATGGTTTTCACAGTAGTTATGTGTGGATGTTAGAGATGGACTGTAAGAACACTGAATGCCAAAGAATTGATGCTTTTGATCTGTGATACTGGAGAAGATTCTTGAGAGTCCCTTGAACAGCAAGGAGATCAAACCAGTCATTCCTAAAGGAAATCAACCCTGAATATTCATTGGAAGAACTGATGCTGAAGCTGAAGCTCTAATACTTTGACCACCTGATGCAAAGAGCTAACTCACAGGAAAAGACCCTGGTGCTGGAAAAGAATGAAGGTAGGAGGAGCAGAGGGTGACAGAGGATGAGATGGTAGGATGACATCATTGACTCAGTGGACATGAGTTTGAGCAAATTCTGGGAACTAGAAGGACAGTGAAGTTGTGTGCTGCAGTCCATGGGGTCTCAAAGAGTGGGACATGACTGAGCAGCTGAACAACAGCGACCAAACTTCTTGACTTTGTTGGCTGTGTCCTTAGAGCAAGGGTTGAAGTACTGTGGTCTGAGGGTCAAATCCAACTTGCTGGCTGTTTTTGCCAATAAAGTCTTATTGTTACACAAACACACCCATTCATTCAGATATTTTCCCTGATGGCTTTTGTGCTGCAATAGCACGTGAAGTAGTTGCAATAGATCCTACAATGCAGGGGAAAAAAAATTACCACCTGGATCTTTACAGATATGTTTGTTGATTCTTGACACATGGTCATGTGAAGCCAGATTTAAGTCACAAAGATAGGCCACTGATCTGACTTCACCTGGTATCGAGCCAGCTCCTATTCTTTGAGTACTATTTTAAAATTTTCCAGGCAGTTGGCAATATTTATGCTTTGTTTTCCACTTAAGGAAGCAGAAGCTGCCTTGGAAAAGAATGCTTACATTGTATTTGTTTGACAAAGCAGGAAGAACTGTGCCACAAAATTTATATGAAAATTCTTATGGAAATCCTGCAAATTAACAATAGACATGAGAAATATGTTCAGGGAAGTTAAATACTTAGAGAAAAATTGGCTAAGACTTTTCAAAATTTTTCCCTTTTTTTTTTCTTCTTTAGATTCCTTGATGTAAATACACAGGTATTTAAACATAGTTTTATTGGGTGCTCATCAGAGGTGGGTTTGATGCCAAAAGTTCAGCTTTTCTTTTCACCATTAAACCATACCTCAAAGACAGAGTTTTTGGGTGAAGAAGAAAAGTATAGCTTTATTGCTTTGCTAGGCAAAGGGGAACACAGAGGGCTCATGCTCTCAAAACAATGTGTCTCAACTTGGGGAAAATAGTGACAAGTTTTATAGTAAAAGAGGGTGTGATCAGCTTGTTGCAGGAAAGGGGACCCCTTCCAGGGCCCAGAATGGGCTCTTGTCTAACATTTGGAAAAGAATTATCCAGGGAGACACATGCTGACAAAGCAAGAGATCTTATTTGAAGGGCACCCGCGAGGAGAGCAGCAGGATAAGGGAACCCAGGAGAACTGCTCTGCCGCGGGGCTCGCAGTCTCAGGTTTTATGGTGATGGGATTAGTTTCCGGGTGGTCTTTGGCCAATCATTCTAATTCAGTCTTTCCTGGTGGCGCACGCATCGCTCAGCCAAGAGGGATGCTAGTGAGAGGGATTCTAGGAAGTGGACGGACACGCCGTATCTCCTTTAGACCTTTCCCAAACTCTTCCAGTTGGTGGTGGCTTATTAGTTCCATATTCCTTATCAGGATCTCCTGTCATAAAACAACTCATGCAAATGGTTACTATGGTGCCTGGCCAGGGTGGGCGGTTTCAATCAATGTGCTTCCCCTAACAAGCACATGGACATTTTCCTGATGGGTTGGTTGTAAGGTAAGTAGGAATCAACATGTTCAGGTTTAACTGGTCTGGAATTTACATGCTCGTGAGCAGCATACCATAACTTCTCTCACCTAGAGGGGGTTTCAGTGTCTCCAAAAGAGGTCAAAGATAGTATTCTGTGCATCCTTAGATGGGGAAGCAGGACCTTGTCCCATGGCTGCTCTTGACTGTTTCTTTCTGGTTTCACATTCCCTCCCTTCCCTAATTAACAATTGCTTGAATCTGTCCACTGGAACTCAGGAAAGGTCATGGAGGCTAAATGAAGGCTGTTTGCTATAATCAAAGAAATGGGGAACAGAGAAAAGCTTTGTGACCAGGAGCCCCACCATGCCCTACATGTTATCAGATTCTCTGCAATGTATCCACTCCTAGAAGTAGGTTCACTGACAGGAGACAAGGTCCCTGCCCTCAAGAAAGAACTTAGATACTGAGAAGATTTCTCTTTGCTTTCATCCCTTTCTGGATTTTGTACCTCAGTATTGTACCATGTCATCACTGAAGCTAAGTCTTCATGAATGAATGTTATTTACTTTATCCTAAGAGTAAAATTAGAATCCCAGGGACGGCAGAGCCTGGTGGGCTGCCATCTATGGGGTCGCATAGACTCGGACACGACTGAAGTGATTTAGCAGCAGCAAGAGTAAAACAGTAATATTGACTCTATGCTCTCACATCATGTAGTCAAGTTCATAACAAAAATATGAGTGTAGATTGTGCTGTAGGTTCAGTTCAGTCGCTCAGTCCAGTCTGACTGTTTGCGATCCCATGGACTGCAGCTTGCCAGGCTTCCTTGTCCATCACCAACTCCTGGAGCTTATTCAAACTCATGTCCATTGAGTAAGTGATGCCATCCAACCATCTCATCCTCTGTCATCCCCTTCACCTCTTGTGTTCAATCTTTCCCAGCATTAGAGTCTTTTCTAATGAGTCAGTTTTTCACATCAGGTGACAAAGATATTGGAGTTTCAGCTTCAGCATCAGTCCTTCCAGTGAATATTCAGGACTCATTCTCCTTTAGGATTTTATCTCCTCANCTCGCTCTTCTGTCCATGGAATTTTTCAGTCAAGAATCGACTGGAAAAGGTTGCCATTTCCTACTCCAGGGGATCTTCCCAATCCAGGGATCAAACTTGTGGCTCCTATGTCTCCTATGTCTCCTGCATTGGGAGGCAGATTCTTCACCTCTAGTGCCACCTGGGAAGCCCATAATAAAGCTTGCATTTTCATAAAAAGTAAGAAAAGGAGAGAGGGCAAGAGCAAGAATGCAGCTTGTAAAGCAAAATTTTCCATGAATGGTCACAAGTTCCACATGAGTGTCAGAACCAACTAGATGCCCTCCTGCCCCACTGGTTCCTTCTCATAATTCTACCTGTTAAACAAAACAAGATTAAGTAGCCCTTCATAGAAGTTAAGGCCTTTTTCTCTCTTGTTCACCTTTTCCACCTGAAGTGAGATAAGTTGAGATCTTGAGGAATTAGAGGAACTTGCAAACCCTCTGCTGACGCTAACTGGAACCACACAACTCAGTCATTCATTTAGCTTTAATGCTGCAAAAGTTGGCTGCTGCTAAGTCACTTCAGTCGTGTCCGACTCTGTGCAACCCCATAGACAGCAGCCCACCAGGCTCCCCCATCCCTGGGATTCTCCAGGCAAGAACACTGGAATGGGTTGCCATTTCCTTCTCCAATGCATGAAAGTGAAAAGTGAAAGTGAGTCGCTCAGTCGTGTGTGACTCTAAGCGACCCCATGGACTGCAGCCTAGCAGGCTCCTCCGTCCATGGGATTTTCCAGGCAAGAGTACTGGAGTGGGGCAAAAGCTGGAGCACCTGGCAAATCAATTATGAAGCTAAAGTCTAAAGAGAACTCCCAGTTAAGGGACAGGCTCTAAGAATCTGTTTGTTCTGTTCAACTTGTTTGACTTCATGACAAATTTGTTTAAAACATTCCTAAAATGAGTGAATTGAGGTTTCTGCCTCAGCGTGGTCACTGAGCAGAAAAGAATGTCTCAGAAACGTCCCTCAAGCCTCATCACTCTAGGTGTCTCTGAAGGATATCACAACCTTCTGCTACGGACAGCTGCTGCCTCGGCCTCAGGGCTGGACCGGGCGTACAATTCAAGTTGTTAATTTTGTGTTGTATCAAGTCCATCTTGGAAACCTTCCATGCCTTTGTTTCTTCATCTTTAAAATGGATGCAATAACTATTGCTCCATGTACCCTCCCAAGCTGATGTGAAGATGAACCATGAGAACACACACATGAAAGAATCTTGTAAACCATAAAATGCGTTATATCAAGTCACTTGACCCAACACAAAGATACCAGACATGAAAATGGAGAAAGAAATAGGATCTTCAAGATCTGATTCCATGAATGTTGGAAGGTACTTGTTCAGGAAAGGTGTGTGTGGCTGTGGATGTGTGGAGTGTGAGTTGCAGTAAAACATCCAAATCAAAGAACACTAAGCTATGGAGAGAAGGCCTGGGAGCCTGAGCAGCAGAGTAGGAATTGAGGTACAGATTTGGGAGTCATCAACATGGGAGCAGCAGGTGAATCCATGACTTTGGAAAACACACCTTTGAAAATTTCACCTCCCTTTTCATTTTTGTAGCCATATAATTCTTATACTGATCCCAGCTGTCTTTCATCAGGGTTATCAAAATGCACAACTTTATTAATAAAAAAAGATTGCTTTCATTGCTGCAAAATGTTAAATGGTTGAGTCCCTATTCTCTTACTGTACACATTATCCATTCAAAATATCATGCAGATCATGGGCTTTTCATGGCCATATAAACTACACATGTGGTCTCTTCTTTCATGTATGTAACCTAAACTATTTCCTGTTACTGTTTTGAGTGCATAAATATACCTACCGTATAATTTAAAGTAAAAACAGTGAGATTTAAAAATTGTCAATACATAAAGCAATGCTTGAAAATCACAAGCTTTCATATTCTTGAATAAAGAGTTTTACTTTAGTGTTTTTATGACCTGAGAATCCCTTTATTTGGCTCAAAACAGCACTATTGCAAAGTCAGGGTTTTATCTCCTCACAGTCTAAGGGATTCTCAAGAGTCTTCTCCAACACCACAGTTCAAAAGCATCAATTCTTTGGCACTCAGCTTTCTTTATAGTCCAACTCTCACATCCATACATGACTACTGGAAAAACCATAGCTTTGACTAGATATCTCTGCATTTTAATATGCTGTCTAGGTTGGTCATAGCTTTTCTTCCAAGGAGCAAGCATCTTTTAATTTCACGGCTGCAGTCACCATCTGCAGTGATTTTGGAGCCCCCCAAAATAGTCTGTCACCATTTCCACTGTTTCCCCCGTCTATTTGTCTCAAATGAAGTGATGGGACCAGATGTCATGATAGTTTTTTTGAATGTTGAGTTTTAAACCAGCTTTTTCACTCTCCTCTTTCACTTTCATCAAGAGGCTCTTTAGTTCTTTCTTTTCTGCCATAAGGGTGGTGTCATCTACGTATGTAAGGTTATTCATATTTCTCCCGGCAATCTTGATTGCAGTTTGTGCTTGCTTCATCCAGCCCGGCATTTCACATGATGTACTCTGCATATAAGTTGCATAAGCAGGGTGATAATATACAGCCTTGACGTACTCCTTTCCCAATTTGGAACCAGTCTGTTGTTCCATGTCCAGTTCTAACTGTTGCTTCCTGACCTGCATACAGATTTCTCAGAAGGCAGGTAAGGTGGTCTTGTATTCCCATCTCTTTAAGAATTTTCCACATTTCGATGTGTGGTAAACCCCTCCCCAAATCTTAGTTTTTGCTTGCTCATTCATTTTTATTTTTTATATTGCACATCTGAATGAAATCATACTGTATTTGCCTTTCTTTGTCTGACATTTTTATTTAGCGTAATACCGTCAAGATCCATTCTTGTTGTCATAAATGGCAAGCTTTCATCTTTTTTATGTCTGAGTAGTTTTCCATTATATGTATGCATTCCACGACTCCTTTATTCCCTCTTCTGTTGACGGGCTCTTAGGTTGTTTCCAAATCTTTGCTATTGTAAATTACGCACAGATGAACATGAGGGTGCAGATATCTTTTCAGATTAGTGTTTTCATATTCTTTGGATAAATACTCAGAAGTAGCATAACTGAGTTTTGTAATGAAGGCAGAGCTTGGTTAACTCTCATTCCTAATCTCTGCATGAACATTTATTGGGTGTGTGGAGTTAGCAAGTCACTTAACCTCCTAGAGTCTCCATTTCCCCATCTCCAAAACATGGGTAAGTATAAGCATGTCTCAGGATGTCAAAATGAGTGACAACTTATATAAAGAGTCGAACTCAAGATGTGGCACTCTGTAGGCATTCATTACATGGAAGCTTGATAATGACTGACTTTAACATTGCATCTAGAAACCTGTGGTCCAACACCCTTCTCTCCCTGAGATAATTTGATGCTGATTTCAGTCTCATGTATCATCAGTACATGGGCACACTCAACAAGACAGGAAGCGGGTACTCACTGCTTTCCCTCATTAGGTTTGGAGGCTGCAGGCTCCAGGCCTGCTCTGCTGGCTCTCTGAGCTCTGCCTGGCGGGGAGGCAGAGGGGAGGGACCGTCTTTCCAGTTACGGTTACTTAGCCAGTGCCTAAGGTGCAGCCATCTGTTCAGCTCCTGATCTCAGGAGGCGGAGAGGAACACGGCAAGAGAGCAGAGGGGCCCACGTGTGGGGAAGGCGGAGCTGAAGAGCAAAGGCTTCAGTAAACTTCCATATTTCATATTGAAATTTTAGCAGGAGGTGTAGCCAGGCTGACTTTGTGAATGTTAAATAGCTTGGACTGGAGAGAGGGAAAAAGGGTGTGGAATTAGACTAAATACCAGTCCGACATAGACTTTTGACTTCTCATTGCTATTCAAGTAAAAAAAAGACACAAGCACACAAGCTTGGACCATGATCACAAATATTTGGGCTTACAGGGTGCGTTTTTGCCCCTCTGTGGCTCTAGCTCCTAGGGGCTTCTAGCATGGAGGAATGGCACTGCATTTCACAAGTCATCAAATTTATAGACAGCAGATCTAGGGACCTATCTCATCATTTCCTACACAAATGGCCCCAGGGACTCTAACAGATTCTAGAAAGCAGCAACATGTCTCTCTGAAGCTAGAGAGCAAAGTACAATTGTGAATTTGCTTATCCTTTCTTGCTCTGGACATTAACCAGAGTTGGCTTTTTATCCCCAGATATATCAATAGACAGCACAGGGGAACAGAAAGCAAATTGCCTTTGACCTCTTATTTACTAGTGCATTAAATTACGAGGGCACCATCTTCCACTTTTGCCGATTTGAAACCAGATATTCCCTGGTCCATTCAAAGGTCACAGAGATAGTCAGTCTTGAGATATTTCGAGTATATCTGTGTTCAGACTTGTTCTTAAATGTTCCTAAGAGGAGAGACTGGAAATCTTCCAGGACAGTCTGGTTTTCACACTGTGTCCTTTACAGTGCTATCTGGGAGTAGGGAAGGCTGAATGAGTGTGACTCGAATTCCTCCCTCCTCTCTCTTTTATGGATGACTTCTGTATTATATTTTATTTGGTGCTTTAAAGGTTTTAAAATAAAGCACTTTCACCGAGGAGTTCTAGTACAGAGGAAAGGAATCTGTGAATGCACTGTTTTTAGGTTGACTTAGCATTTCTGCTTTTGGTAATAGACAAAATTTGCAGAGGAGTTAAGGATAAAAGGACCATGCATTATCCATTATATCTTCTTAAACACAGAAGCATGATACCTGCATTATTTAAGAAACAAGTAGACAATCCAATTAACACGTTATCAGGAGGAAGAAGGATATTTTACAGAAGCTTTCAGGTTGAGCTTCTAAAAATACATTTTTTAAAAACAAAATGTGCTTATATAATGAAATTTTTACTGGATTTCTAAAATATCTGTGACACCAGCTCAGATTAGGAAATAAGCACCACATGCACTGACCCTTCTCCAAATACCCTTGTGGACAAACTGCTTCCAAGATGTATCATAATTTGAAATGAGGAAGAAAACTGGCCAAACTGATGTGTATTCAGCATTGAACAGTGTCCCACATCCGATGGATTTTTGGTTTTCCTTTTACTATACCTCTCAGAGCTCTGCAGTCAATTTATAAGGTACAGATATTCAAGCACAATGAAACAATACCCAGAGTATGATCAAAGACCATTGATGAGGGGGAGGCAAGCTTAAACAACTGCATGCAGGATTGGTTGTCACAGAGAAAGTGTAGCTCTCCATTAGACACACATAAAGTCCACCTATGCGTCATTCATTGCACATATTTGCAGGCCCACACAGGTACAACACACACACACATCTCAAATGGGCTGTCAGTGATTAACAAGTCAACCCCCTTAAGTAGTAGGATAATCTGAAAAGTTAATAGTGAACAGTGTTACAGCTCATAGGATTAGTTAATTAGACAAAGGCTTGCAGGCAAGATCTCTGTAGTCTTTTCTGCTAAAGTGATGGAACCCACTTAGGCAACTGATGAAAAAAGCAGTGTGAACACTCTTCAAGGGAGGAAATGTGGAATGTGTAACAAAATAAAAGCTCAGCATAGCAGGAACAAGCTGGCAGAGGCAATGCCATCCATTGATTGCCATTTTTCAGTGCCAGTAAAGGCAGAGGCTTGGGGAAAGATTTATAATTTTGGTTACCATCTTTCCTCCTGCTTCAAGGCAATTTTAATTACTTTTTAGAATCAGTCTCTAAACTTGCATTTTCCCACATGAATCTTTGACCTTCACTTCCAAGGACAGCTAGGCAAAGAGTGCTTGTCCATAAGAAGTAATAAATACATTCTGTTAGATAAAAGATGGTTAGTCACATTCAAATGAAGACTAATATTTTATTACTTTAGAATTTTTTTAAGATGAGAAATATGTTGGCAAATGCTGCTGCTTATCTTATAACTGTCCCATTGTGATCCTTTCCAATGACCACAAAATTCTTTCTTTTTCTTTTGTACCAAAAATCACAAATGTAATGACCTATATTGGCCAAGTAAGGGTTTCAAATAAGTGAAACAGTCTATAAAATCAAAAGGAGTGATAAGATGATACTACTTCTACTATTATTTTGGATCATAGTACCCAGTTTAAAAGTGACCTCCCAAATTAAACATTTGTTTTCATGATGGTGTTTGAACCCAGGTTTGCTGGATTGTCTGATTAAATTTTTTAAATCAAGCTCTTTGTTATAACCAGAGTCACATGCAATTTCAAGAAGTAATACAGGGACATCTATGGTACCTTTAGTCAACTTCCACCAACAGTGATATCCTGCACAACTGTAGTTTGATGTCAACAATAGAATTTTGACTGTGATACAGCCAAGACACAGAACATCACCATCAACACAGATTCCTTTTTGCTGACTGTTGGCAGCCATAATTATTTTCCTCATACTTTCATTCTTTCCTTTTTCCTGGTAACCATTAGTCTGTTCTCATTTCTATATATATATATTTTTTTTCATTTGAAGAATAGTATATAAATGAACATAAAGTATGTAACCTTTGGAATTGGCTGCTTTCACTTAGCATTATTCCCTAGAGAGTCACCCTGATTTTGTTTATATTAGTAGTTCATTCCCTTTTATTACAGAGCAGTATTTCCTGTCATGTGTGTGCCAGAGTTTTGTTTAACCAGTCACCCATTGAACGTGTATTCAGAATTGACAGAATCCCAAGTCAGATGGACATTTGGCTTTTCTGGTGCTGGACCTCTCAGAGGTCTGCAATCAGTTGTTTCCAGTTTCCCGGGCTATTATGTGGAAACATTCTGCTATATACATTCATGTATAGGCTTCTGTGTGAACACAGTTTTGTTTCTATGGAATAAATACCCAGCAGAGCAATTCCGGGATTGTATGCTACTTCACATTTAGTGTTTTTTTTTTTTAAACTGCTCATCCATTTTCCAACGTAGCTGTGTCATTTTATACCTAAGCCAGTGGTGTTTAAAGGGTTTTTCCATATCCTTGTCAGTATTTAGTGTTGTCACTATTTTTATTTTTTTAATTTTAGTCATTATGGCAAGTCTGTGGTAATATCTCATTGTAGTCTCAATTTGCATTTCTCTAATGGCTAATTGGGCTTCCCAGGTGGGTTGGTGGTAAAGAATTCACCTGCCAACACAGGAGACTCTGGTTCAATCCCTACGTCAGAAAGATCCCCAAAGAAGGAATTGGCAACCCACCCTGGTATTCTGGCCAGGGAAATCCCATGGACAGAGGAGCCTGGTGGACTGCAGTTCCTGGGGTTGCAAAAGAGTTGGACACAGCTTAGTGACTAAACAACAATGGCTAATGATGTCAAACATCTTTGAAATAAATTGGTGAAATGTCTTGTGTTTTTGTCTATTTTCTAATCAGATTTTAAGTTGAATTTTGAGAAATATTTTGTTTATTTTTATCAGTTCAGTTCAGTCGCTTAGTTGTGTCCAACTGTTTGCGACCCCATGAATCGCAGCACGCCAGGTCTCCCTGTTCATCACCATCTCTCAGAGTTCACTCAGANCCTTTTCCAGTCCTGTGGCCACTGCTGAGTTTTCCAAATTTGCTGGCATATTGAGTGCAGCACTTTCACAGCATCATCTTTTAGGATTTGAAATAGCTCCACTGGAATTCCATCACCTCCACTAGCTTTGTTCATAGTGATGCTTTCTAAGGCCCACTTGACTTCACATTCCAGGATGTCTGGCTCTAGATGAGTGATCACATCATCACGATTATCTGGGTCATGAAGATATTTTTGTACAGTTCTTCCATGTATTCTTGCCACCTCTTCTTAATATCTTCTGCTTTTGTTAGGTCCATACCATTTCTGTCCTTTATCGAGCCCATCTTTGCATGAAATATTCCCTTGGTATCTAATTTTCTTGAAGAGATCTCTAGTCTTTCCCATTCTGTTGTTTTCCTCTATTTCTTTGCATTGATCGCTGAAGAAGGCTTTCTTATCTCTTCTTGCTCTTTGGAACTATGCATTCAGATGCTTATATCTTTCCTTTTTTCCTTTGCTTTTCGCCTCTCTTCTTTTCACAGCTATTTGTAAGGCCTCCCCAGTATGATTTACAAATAGCTGCTTTCAGTCTGTAGATGTTTCTTTCAGCCTCTTATCAGGGTCTTTTTATAGAGCAGAAGTGTTTAATTTTAATGAAGTTCAATATATTAATGTTTTATTTTGTGGATTATGCATTCAGTATCAAGTCTAAAGGTTTTTCTCCTTTTTATTCTAAAGGTTTTATAGTTTTTTTCTAAAATTTTTATAAAAGTCTTGTACTTTATGTCAATAAATAAATTTTAAGTTAATTTTTGAATAAATCTAAGCCAATATCTTTTCTTTTTTTTTTTTTTTTTTAGGAACTTATGGATGTCCACCCATTCCAAAACCATTTATTGAAACTATTATCCATTGAATTACTTTTGCATCATTAAAAATTCTGTTGGCCATAATTTTTGTGTCTGTATTTGAGTTATTTATTTTATTCTCTTCAATTCACATTTATGTTTCTGTTTACTGTGTTAATACCACAAAGTACTGTTACCATAGCTATACAGAAGTCTTAAAATTGGGTTGGATGATTTCTGCCACTTCTTTTTGAAAATTGCGTTAGCTATTTTAGTTCCTCCCCTTTTCTATACGAACTTTAGAATTATCTCATCTGTATTTCTAAAATTTTTTGCTGGAATTTGACATTAATTTCAATATAAATATCAGTCTAGAGAAAATTAGTATTTTTTCCTATATTGATTCTTCTAAATCATGAACACAACATGTCTCTTCATTTAGTTAGAATTAATTTCTTTCATCAAGAAAAGTTTAATTTCCTTCAACAAAAAAGTGTTTACTTTTAAGTTTACCATTTCTGTACACATTTTGTTAGATTTACATCTAAGTATTTTTCTTTTTTTGAAAATTGTAGATAGCATTGTACTTTGAATTTTGGTATCCATGTGTTTATTGCTAGTGCCGGGGGCCAGCACGGGTGATCCCACCCATGACAAGGTCATGAGGAAGAGACCTGCTCGAGCATCTACCCCAGAACCAGAATCTGTCTCTTACTATTTTGTGCCTTTCACCAACTCTTCTGTCATTAACAGGGGGCTATCCCCGACCACCTTTCTCTGGAGAAAATCAACTTAGGGCTCTAGCTAATAAGTCTCTTGGACATGATAGGAGTGTTTCAATTCAAACCCCTCTGATGGCTCTCTAGTTTGCTTGGCAGGTTTATCCAGACTCTTGCAGCTATGCATATGACTGTTCACAGCCTCCCGACTGTGAGAGGCACGGGAAGCCTAAAACATTCTAAAAATATAGAGTCTTTTGAAGAGTTAAAAACTATTAGAGTAGTGCTGGTGTGGGATTTCATTGTTGAGCCAATACTTTCTGCTAAGTTCCCTTGGACTGCAAGGAGATCCAGCCAGTCCATTCTGAAGGAGATCAACCCTGGGATTTCTTTGGAAGGAATGATGCTAAAGCTGAAACTCCAGTACTTTGGCCACCTCATGAGAAGAGTTGACTCATTGGAAAAGACTCTGATGCTGGGAGGGATTGAGGGCAGGAGGAGAAGGGACAACCGAGGATGAGATGGCTGCATGGCATCACGGACTCGATGGACATGAGTCTGAGTCAACTCTGAGAGATGGTGATGAACAGGGAGGCCTGGCGTGCTGCAATTCATGGGGTCGCAAAGAGTCAGACANTTGGAAAAGACTCTGATGCTGGGAGGGATTGAGGGCAGGAGGAGAAGGGGACGGTAGAGGATGAGATGGCTAGATGGCATCACCAACTCGATGGACGTGAGTCTGAGTGAACTCCGGGAGTTGCTGATGGACAGGGAGGACTGGCGTGCTGCGATTCATGGGGTCGCAAAGAGTCAGTCGGACACAACTGAGCGAACTGAACTGAACCGAACCTCTTATTTTAAGGCCATGTCTGATACTACCATTCTTAATAATTTGATTTCTCACTCACAAGAAACTAAAAACAATAACTATGAATGGCTAGCTAAAAGCTTGAGAACAGGTGACAGAAATTTCAAAAGCAGAAATAAGAATTGTAAAAGTTTGGGGCCAGATAGTACCAGGGCAAATAATCCCGTTCAATTCAGTAACCCTAGGGGGCAGCACTGCATGGTTTAATCCCTGGTAGTTCAGCTGGTAAAGAATCTGCTTGCAATTCAGGAGACCCCAGTTCAACTCCTGGGTCTGGAGAAGGGATAGACTACCCATTTCAGTATTCTTGGGCTTCCCAGGTGGCTCAGACAATAAAGAACCTGCCCACGATATAGGAGACCTGGGCTCGATCCCTGGGTTGGGAAGATCCCTGAAGAAGGGAACAGCTACCTACTCCAGCATTCTGGCCTGGAGAATTCCATGGACAGAGGAGCCTGGCAGTCCATGGGGTTGCAAAGAGTCAGACACAACTGAGTGATTTTCACTTAATAATTAGTGGTGCCAGGACAGCTACTGGGCAAAGACGAGTCTCCTCTGACTAACGTTGTCAGGACCAATCTTTTCCAAGATGAACTTTCCAGGCTGACCCCCAGAAAGAGCAGTCAATATCAACTCAATACGGTAGGCATATGTCACGCGCCTGTAGCATACTCAGCACAGTTCCAAGCCTGGAGGAAGCCAGTCACAGCTGCCTGCTGAGTCATGGGGCATCCATCAGCCTCAGTTCTCCTGGCCTCAAGGGGTCTGCTGGGCACTGATGCTACAGGCATAGAAAGGAACTCAGCGCTGATATTTTAAAATTGAAAACAAAGATCTATTCTTACTTTGGTGAACACTGATATCCGGACAATATTCCAATAGCTGTGTGAAGTAAACGTAAACGTGAGACTGGCTAGTTAGGAGAAGCATCCATAGCCACTGTGGTGCTGGTGGGCCCCTTGCTCACACCCCGCCAATTCGATGTTTCACTGTGATTGTAAAATGATCCACTGCGCCAGGAGGGAGAGCATATACCCAGAAATTACCACGTACACAATGCTCACTCCCTGGGAGTATTGTGTAAGGCTGCCTTAGGCCTCGGACAAAACAAGTCACACATCACACACACACGTGTTCATAGTCCAGAACACACGTGTGCTGAGTCGAGGTGTAAGTTGTTCATGCAAGAAGGGCCTTCAGCAATGAAACGGCTGTCTCTTCCTTCTGTGAGTGGAAAACTCAGGTGAAGGGAGAAGGAGGAATCCTAAAATCCCCTCCAGGCCAAACACCATCAACTCAACTCACAGGCCTTTGTGGTTCACACAGCATTTTGTCCCTGAGGCCTTGAATCCTCAGCAGACAAAGTACCGAGGTAAAGCTCACCCCACTAGGCACCCACGTCAAGTAGCTGGAGGCCTCTACAGAACCCCAAACTCTTTCAGTCACAAGGAGACAGCCCTGTTCAAACACTGGCTCTGGAAACCTCTTCCTCAGGAGAGTACCCCCTCCCTGCTCCAACACAAGCTCCTANTTGTTTTTTTTTTTTTTTTTTTTTTTGCCATGCTGTGTGTCTTGTGGGACCAGGGGTTGAACCCAGGCCCTGGGCAGTGAGAATGCGGTCCTAACCACTGGACCACCAGGGAATCCCCTCTGTATGCATTTTATTTCCCTTTCTTGTGTTATTGTATGGAATAGGATTTCTAGCACTGTGTTGAGTAATGTGATGGGAGCAGACATGCATGCCTCATTCCTGTCCTTGGGGACAAGTGTTTAGTATATCACCATTAAATATAATCTTAATTGTAGGTTTTTTGTTGACTCTCTTGAACAAGTTGAGGAAGTTCCCTCTACCATTTTTGTTTGAGTTTTTATCAAAAGCAGATGTAGATTTTTGCCAGATACTTTTTATACTTTCACTAATTTTTCTTCTTTATTTCTTTAATGTGGTGGATACACTAATATTTTAAAATATTGAACCATCCTTGCATCCCCAGAATAAACCCTATGTGGTCAGGATATACAATTATCTTTAATATACTGTTGACTTATATTTGCTAAGGTGAGAATTTATGTATCTATATTCATGGGAAATATTGGTCTTTGGTTTGGGAGGGGTTTTTGTTTGTTTGTTTTTGGTACTGTCTTTGGTTATGTTTAAGTAGCTTCATAAAATGAATTGTAAAGTGCTCCCTATTTTAGTTTCTGGGAGAGATTTTGTAGAATTGATGTTAATTCTCCTTGAAACATTTGATAGAATTCTCCAGTATAATCATCTGGGCATGAGATTTTATGTGAATTTTTTAATTACGAATGAAATTTCTATATTTGTCACAAAGTTAGTCAAATGATCTAATATTTCATATTAGGGGAATTATCATAGTCTTAGGATTTTGAGGTTTTGGTCCATTTCATCTTGTTGTCAAATTTATTTTTGTAAATTTCTTTGAAGTACTCCCTAAATCTTTTATGCCATCAAGGCATCTAGTGATATCTCATGTGTCTTCTTTGTTTCTTTGTCACTCTGCCAGAGTTTGTCAATTTTATTGACTTTTTCCCCCAAAGAAGCAGCCATTTTCTTTGCCTTTCTGTGTTTTTTTTATGTGTAGTTTTATTTAATTCGGTTATTTATTAATCTCTTCCTTCTCACTTTTAGTTTTAATATTTTCTTCTTTTACTAGAATCTAGAAGCTTTGATTATTGATTTGAGACTTTTCCTGTTTTCCAATGACTGTTCAGTTCTGTAAATTTCTCTCTTAGCAGTGTTTTTGCAGTTTCTTACAAATTTTGATATATTTCCTTTTTCCTCCACTTTAATGTATATTTTGATCTTGTATGATCTTTTGTTCATGAATTATTTAGAAAATTGTTGTTTTTAAGTGTTTAGATATTTTCTTCTCATCTTTCTATTACTGATTTAGTTTTATTCCATTGTGGTAAGAGAACATACTCTGACTTCAGTTTGAGATTTGTTTTACAATCCAGGCTATGTTACTTGGGTACTTAAGGATGTAACAATCTGCTGTTGTTTGGAGGAATAGTCTGTAAGTGTTAAATAGGGCTTGTTGGTTGATGGTGTTTTGGGATTCTTCTGTATCTGTCTTGATTTTCTAGTTGTTGAAATTCCAGTATTGAAAGCTCCAACTCTTTCAATTCTGTTACTTTTTGCTTAATATATTTTGCAGGGATTTTTTGTTGTTGCTTATTTTTTGTTTTGTACATGTTATTTAGAATTGCAACTTCTTGGAAGATTGGTCCTTTTATCATTATATAATGCCCCTCTCTATAATTTTGTTTGCCTATGAATTAGACTTTACTAATATAAACATAGTCACTCCTGCATTCTTTTTGTTAATGTCAAGTTTATATCTCTTTTTTCTTCATTTTACTTTCAACATGCCTGCAATGTTATATTTAAATTTACTTACTGTTGACAATATGAAGTGGGTTGTATTTTCTAGTTCATTCTGAAGATCTTTATTTTTTAATTTGTGTATTTAGACCATTTACATTTAATTATTGTTATTTTAGGGCTTAATTATGCCATTTTACTCTTTGTTTTCTATTTGTCCTCTTGTTCTATTTTTCATTTTTCTCTTTTCTTCTTTCTACTTTTCTGTGGTTTATTGAACTTTTTTTTGAACTCCATGTTGATTTATGTACAGTGTTTTTGAGTGCATCCTTTTGTATAGTCTTTTTAGCTGTTACATTATACCTACATATCTTATCACATTTTACTACTTTCATCACTTTACCAGTTATATTGTGGAAACCCTACCTACCTTTATATCTTTTTACCCTTCTCATTTATAATATCATTTCTTAAATATGACTTCTACATATATTAAAACCTCATCAGACAATTTTATAATTTTTACTTCAACCATTAAAAGTAATTTGGAAAACTCAAAAGGAGGGAGTCTTTTGTCTTTATTAATATTTTCACTAAGCATGTATATTCTTTCTTATTTTTTCTTTCATTATTTCCAAGATTTTTTTCCCCCTTCTGTTTTAGAGAAGTACTTCTTTCAACATTAATTCAGAATAAGTCTGCTGGTCATAATGTCTCTTAGTTTCCATCCATCTGAGAATGTCATGTCTTCTCTTTCATTCTAGAAGGATATTTTCACTTGATCTAGATTTCTGGGTTGAAACTTCTTTTCTCTCAGCATTTGAAAAATGTTTTGCCATTTCCATCTTGCTTCTATGGTCTGATAAAAAAATCTACTTTCATTCAAATTGCTTTCCCCCAAAGGTAAGGTATCACTTTTCCTCATTGCCTTCTAGACTTTCTTTGTCTTAAGTTTTCAGAAGTTTAGCTATGATAAAGTCTTAAAGTAGATGCATTTGACTTTACCCTTTTGGGGGTTTGTTCAACATGTTGAATGTTTACAAATTTGGATGTATTCAGCTACTGTTTTAGCACTTTCTCTACCCTTCTTTCATGGTCTTTTCCTCTGTGACTCTGATAACATAAGCATTAAGTATTTTGTTCTCATTCTGTAGGAAGCTCCCTAAGGCTCTGTTCATTTTTTCTTCTTTAATTTGTTTGTTAATCAACTATATAGAGTGGGTAATTTCCATTGTTCAGTTTTCAAGTTCCTTCATCCTTTCTTCTATCTCTTTATTCTTCTCTTGAGCCCTTTTTTTTTTTTTTTTTTTTTGGCTATTTTAATTTTCACTTCTAAAATTTCTGTTGGAGTCTCCTTTGTATCTTCTAACTGTTTTCTGAGACCTTCTTTTTTTAAAAAAATTTTTAAAGTGTGCTTTAAATTACTGTTGAAGCATTTTATGATGGCTGTTTTTAAATGTATCAAATAATTCTAACATTTTTCTCCTCTCAGTGTTGGTATCTGTTGATTAAACCCTTTTCATTCAGTTTGAAAACTTTCTAGCTCTTGGTGGTATAGATTTTGTTTTGTTTCGTTTTCTGAAATCTGGACATTTGAGGTGTTATGTTATGAGAGTCTATGTCTTATTTAAACCTTCTATTATAGTTGGTTTCCTCTGACACTGCTCTGTAAGATGAGGGATCCTACCTCATCATTGCTACTTTTGCCTAAAAGTCCAGGTTTTTCACTCAGTCTTTGCTAGCACTTTAGGGCAGAGAGTTCCTTGTTAGGATCTGGGAGAGGAGGAGAGTTGGGAGTTCTGGTTCCCCACTAGACCTCCACTGATAGTTCCCTGGTGGTATGGTTAAGAGTGCACCATTACTCTTCCCCACATGATATCTGCTAGCACCAATAGCCAACAACAATAGGCAGAAGGACTCATTACCACTGGGAAATAATGAAAGTCCTGAGTCTCCACTAGTCCTCCTATTATACCACCCTAGTAGAGAAGAGTGGCACCTTATAACCACCCAGTGAGGGTGGAAGGCCAGGCTGGCACCCTCTCAGGAGAAGATGACCTCATTACTTCCTATAAGGCATGAAAGTCCTATCTGCCTTCTTAACCTTCTGTGAAAATACTGTTTGGGGGTGGGGTGGCTTGTTGCTTCCTCAGAAGCCTGGAAATCTAGGCTCCACACTTGGCTTTTGCTGGTGGAGGTGGGAGTGGGGGCTACTGCATTTCCTATGCTATTTGGCTGGGGTGAGATGGTTAACATCTAAATGTTTCCTCTCTTGTTAGGCTGCCCCTTCAAGTGGTATTGAGTCCTTTGGCTAGAGGCAGCAGGATTTTGTTGGAATTTTTATTGTCTGAGTCTGTTGCTGTTTCTGGGTTGATAATATCTTTAGCTCCAAGAATGAAATATATAGGGCAAGAAGAAACTTCGAAAACTCACCACAGTTTTGTTCCTTGGGGCACTAGTAAGTCTGTTTCTTATTCCTACCTTTCAGATTCTTCCTACTGTTATTTTGTATATAGTACATAGGGTCTTCAGCTATACCTAGTTGGGGGAAAAAAAAATTGTAAAAGTACACTTATCCAATCGTTTTGAAAGTGGGAATTTCTAGACTGTGTGATTTTTCATAATAAGCTCAGGACCCAGATTTTAATATAAATTCTGCTGGTTTGTCTCTTTTTTATTGCAAATTAATTTTTAAATAACAATCAGGCTAAATACAAAATGTCTAGAGTCTAACAGCCTGTATACTCGGCTCAGTTTTCTAAGAAATTAGCTTTCCCTGGCTAAAATTTATCATTTTCTTACCTCATTTTATATAAATGTCTATCATTTATCTGGAGGTGACATTGCTGACAAACTCAACTATCAAGGGCCTAAGCAAGAAAGAGAAATTTAGCAGGAAAAGATCACTAGGCAACCAAATTAGACGTCAAAATGTCCAAACATTAAATTTCTTGTACTTTATAAATAGGTAATAAGCCTTTAGGCTCCCACTTAGAGCATGATTTTTAAAAATATGTGTAAAATAAAATCACATACATGTACACGTAGAAAGTCAGCCCAGTTTCCAAAGCATAATGCAAATTAGAGGAGATAGGATTTCATGAGTTAGGAACACTGAAAACATTAAAAAGTAAAAACTCACAGTGAAGCAGAGGAGAGAAAAATGATAAAATACATTCAACAAACAAACCTTCTCCCCCAGAACACTTGTAGCTCCTCAGTGTTAGTGCACACAATTTTATACACACTTGTGTGGGTCTTCAGTTGGGCCAGACTCTGCAGCCTCATAGACTGTAGCTATGTATGGTTTTTCCAGTAGGCATGTATGGATGTGTGAGTTGGACTATAAAGAAAGCTCAGCGCCAAAGAATTGATACTTTTGAACCTGTGGTGTTGGAGAAGACTCTTGAGAGTCCCTTGGACTGCAAGGAGATCCAACCTGTCCATCCTAAAGTAGATCAGTCCTGAGTGTTCATTGGAAGGACTGATGCTGAAGCTGAAACTCCAATACTCTGACCACCTGATGAGAAGAACTGACTCCTCTGAAAAGACCCTGATACTGGGCACGATAGAAGGCAGGAGGAGAAGGAGACAACAGAGGATGAGATGGTTGAATGGCATCACCGACTCGATGGACATGAGTTTGAATAAGCTCTGGGAATTGGTGATGGACAGGGAGGCCTGGCATGCTGCAGTCCATGTCCATGGGGTCTCAAAGAGTTGGACACAACTGAGCAACTGAACTGAACTGAGACTGTAGCCTGCCAGGCTCCTCTGCCCATGGAATTTTCCAGGCAAGAATACTAGAATGTGATGCCATTCCCTTCTCTAGGGGATCTTCCCCACCCAGGGATCAAACTTGCATCTTGTCTCCTGCATTGGCAAGTAGATTTTTTTAGCATTAGTATCACCCACATCCTTAGTGGCTTCCCCGGTAGCTCAGACAGTAAAGCATCTGCCTACAATGAGAGAGACCTGGGTTTGATCCCTGGATCAGGAATATCCCCTGGAGAAGGAAATGGCAACTCACTCCAGTATTCTTGCCTGGAAAGTCCCATGGACTGAGGATCCTGGTAGGCTACAGTTCATGGGGTCGCAAAGAGTCTGACATGACTGAGCAACTTCACTTTCACTTTCACATCTTTAGTAGGCACTAAAAGTCTCCCTTTATCTGTATGTAGTTCAGGTATTGATATTTATAATTAGAAGTTTGATTTTCAAGGATTCATATGATCATCTTTGTCTTATGCAAATTTGCAGCTACTCAGCTAAGACAAAAATTTATTTTTAATCATTCAGAGGAGGAAAAAAAAAAAAAACTACTTCTTAGAGAGCCCTTACCATGTGTTACGCAGCATACTGAGAGCTTTCCCATAGTGTCCCATCTAATTTTTATAAATAATCTGTAAATATTTATTTTCTGTTTTCAGTGGTTGAGAACCTGAATTTTACAAGGGCCCTGGCAGTGGTCACGATGAGATTGATATCCAACAAGACTACAATAGCCATGCTCTTAACCAGCCTATACTATGGTTTCTAAAATGTTAAGATCACATGTTGGGTGTTAAGGGAGAAGTTTTTGGACATATAGAAATTTCACTAATGTTAAGACACTTGAATCTTTGGTGCAGCCCCCAAAACTTCCATGCTGATGTTGATCATCTTTGTTCTCTAAGCAGGTCCTGGAGTCTTGACTGGTGACTCTCAAAGTCAAAGAAGCTCCTCAGCTTCCTAAGTTAGATACTGTAGGCTCCAGGAAACTGAGAATTTAAGTTTTTTATAACTGACTGTGGCAACAGCTCGACTCTGCTTGATGTTTACCACAGATATGCCCTCTTAATAAATGCCAGTTGTCAAACAAAGGTATTCATGATTACAGGCAATGTTTGATACTATACACAAATAGTCTTAATTAGGAGAGTTTCTGAGATCCAGAAGGACCTCTTGGTATGAAAGGACAAGGAAGAGATAACTTGGCTTCTGCTTTCTTGGGGCCGATGCCTTCCACATTGCTGCACATTTAGGCTCGTCCCTCAAGCATCCCATTGCAGTGTGGTAAATGACCAAAAAGAGCAGAGGGGCTCCAAACTGTAGATCTGCTCCCCAAGTACATTCTAACATATTGAGGAGACAGTGAGCATTAGAATCCTGGAGAAAAATCATTACACTGGTTCTGGGTTGTATTTGCCATTTTAATTAAATTTGTATTTTTCCATTCTGTCCAGGCCCTGGCCCTGTGGTCCAGGCTATTTTGCATGGCCGATGAAATCAATAAGAGCCTATCATTTGGAACTTGGAGGCATCTAAGCATTTTGATCTTATTTGCTTGGCAGAAGGCTGGAGTTTTCTGAGTGACATTTGTCTACATTTCTAAGTCCTGGGTGTCAAACTGTGGGGCTCCCTGGTTGCCAGATCATATGTTGCAGAGTCTTCTTTCCATCACCTTACCTATTGCATTCAGTGCTCTTCCCCATTTTTCTTTTCCACATTGGATATCCCAACTGTGAAAAAGGACACCAGGGTAGGCTTAGGTTGATAGCCATGTGGTTGTGCCAATTGGACCTCTGTGAGCAAGATGTCCTGTTGGCAGGTGACTAGGGAAAAGACCAGGTTTGTCCAAGAATCAGATTTGCCAAGAAGATAAACCAGATGAAGAGTTTACTGAAGGCTCATTAAATAAATCAGAGGAAGACTGCTTGTCAAGAATGCCTTATATTGTTATTCTCCATATCCAGCCAGGCAAATTTTATGTCGGTCCAATGTGACCTGGTACCATTAAAAGCATTATCAGCATATATTTATGCCTTTTACATCTTTATTTGATTTGTATTTATTTAATTCTGGTGTTTTTTCTGCCAGTCCTTCAGCAGCAAAAAGAGAAAGCAATTAAAGTCAGATAAAATCAGTTTTACTCTGAACCACTTCATAGTAAGATCTTTCATTAGAGTGACAGACTTACATATCGTCTTCACACATATAGAAAATCAAAATATGAGTTATTTTGCTACTATTTTCCCCTCAAATCTATTTAGTTAAATAGCATAGGAATTAATTTACTGCATCGAATGATTCTATTTAGGCTGATTGTTTAAGTATACATTAAGCATTTGCAGAAGAGATGATGCAGCGCTGACCAAATTTGCCTTTCTGCATTTTGATCCGAGTCAAAGCTTGAATCAGAACAGAAGGCAGTAATTTTTAGAATCATAGTCTGAGTTTTTCTCCTGTGATGTTTTTAGGTGGCCAAGTGACAAGTGCCCAAACCCCGGCCTGACTTTTCAGAAAGCATCAGCCTTCTGCCAGACCTGAGATAATGGATGTCAAAGACCGGCGACACCGCTCTCTGACCAGGGGACGGTGTGGCAAAGAGTGTCGCTACACGAGCTCCTCCCTGGACAGTGAAGACTGTCGTGTGCCCACGCAGAAGTCCTATAGCTCCAGCGAGACTCTGAAGGCCTATGATCATGACAGCAGGATGCACTATGGGAACCGAGTCACAGACCTCGTTCACCGGGAGTCAGACGAGTTCCCACGACAAGGTAGGTGGAGCTGACCACACTGAGGGTCCGAGCTGTCTTACTTGCCTGCACTGTTGCTCATCGATGACTGAGGTTGGTGGAAACAGGGAGCAAAGCAGGCCTGCATCAAGTCTCCATTCAAGTTTGTTTAAGAGAACAATCTTCTTGTCCACCCATGTTAGATTCCAGATCACAGAAGGGCCTCTTCTGCCCTAGACACTTCAATTCTTTGACAGTTTGTTGGTTACTTTTTGAGACATACCTGGGTAGGTTTTGATCAGATGTAACAAACAGACCCTTGGCTCCATGACGGATATCCCTGTAACCATGATGGACTGTAGTCCCAAGGAACATGGAATTATCTGTGATTTTTAAACTATTCTCCTTGAAACTGAGACACAAGCCTCTAAGAGTTCAGATTTCTCCTGCTACTCACATTGAGCTTCTCAGTTATATTCTCTTTGAACAAATCGTATAATGATAAAAACATATTTGAATCTCTCTACACTCCCCTCCCATATAATAATATTTCATTTATCTCTCCCTCGCCCAAAATATGTGGTGTTAATTCTCAGTTACACATATTTTTAAAGTGTTGAAGTATAGGTCAATTCCAATTCCACTGATATAATTCCCACACCTGCTTTCACCTAAACATAATTTTCTTATACAGTTTTGATTTCTTTGGGGAGAAGAATGTTTTCATCCTAAGCACTGACAGTTGGCATTCTCTTCTTAGTCACTATCCATGGGAAATTTTGTTATCACTTGTGATGAGTTGCTGTAAATGTATAAACGCCTGGACTCAGGCACAGTATTGAGAGGCAGAGTGTCTAAGTTGACTGGCTGGCTCCGGGTCTTATGCTTTGTGTACCAGCCTCGCCCTATATGTGATTTACATAAAGTCTTAGCAAAATTACCAGTGGACACGCAAAACTGCAGTGACTGCACCAGGAAGGGGCACTCTGCAGTGCCAAAGTTCTACCTGCTGGTCTACTGTGTTATGTGTTAATGCTGGTTCTATAGTTCTTGTTCTGTGTCCCTGTCCGTAAATGTTGCAACTAATTTAATTCTTCATTAGATACCCTAGCTGTGTCTTATTCCTTTCAGGCCGCTCTAACAAAATACTGTGAACTGGTGGCTCATAAATAACAGAAATTTAGTTTGCACAGTTCTGGAAGCAGGGAAGGTTAAGGTCAAGTCCTAGCAGATTTGAATGCTGCTGAGAAGTGTCTTCCTGACCCATAGATGGCCATCTTGTCCTGTGTCCTCATACAGCTGAAGAGGGCAAGGAAACACTCTGGGGCCTCTTTTATAAGGGCACTAAACCTATTTATGAGGGTTCCAACCTTGTAATTCATTTACCTCCCAAAAGCCCCACCTTCAAATACCTTTGAGGGTTAGTTTCATATAAAAATTTTGGAGAGTCACAAACATTCAGTCTATAGAAGCTTCAAATTCTATCTCTGGTTTCTTAATTTCCTTAGCTTAGTTTACTTAGTCTTTTGTTTATTTCTTAGAAAACACTACTTATATGTAATATATATATATATATATATACATATATGCTATAATTCAGTGATTGTTCTAAAAAAGGGAATGAAGGAAGGGAAGGTGAAGTCGCTCAGTCGTGTCTGACTCTTGCGACCCTGTGTACTGTAGCCTACCAGGCTTCTCCGTCCGTGGGATTCTCCAGGCAAGAATACTGAAGTGGGTTACCATTTCCTTCTCCAGGGGATCCTCCCAACCCAGGGATTGAACCCGGGTCTCCTGCATTGGAGGCAGATGCTTTAACCTCTGAACCACCAGGGAAGAAACATGTTCTCAAATGCTCCTCCATTAGCCTGGCTTCACCTTTTATATTTAATAAAACATTCCACAGAATCAGTGGAGAAACGTTAAAATTTTATCTCTACTGCCTTTGTATACCCTTGCAGAATGCACTTGTTATTTAATCTTCACTCTTATTTTCTGAGTTAACTGCATGTAAATGAAACACATTGCAAACAAGGGGAGGAGAGTTGCTTGAAAATTGCTCTGTATCAGATGTCTTTGATCTGTGAGTAACTTGAACAAGTGTTTTACTTTGTTAAGTTCTCACTCGACCCCAAAGTGCATGTAGTAGAAATTAGGGAAAAAAAAAAAAAAACCCGAGGAATCACAGCTTAATTAAGAGAAGGCTTAACTATCCAATTTGAAAACTGAGGATACCTTCCTGTTGCTTCCAGGGGTGTCTCTCATACAAGACTGAGATATTTTGAAAGGTGATGCACATTCAACAGGGTTGACAGCCTTGCATTTTCTGTTGTGTTTTCTGTTTCCTTTATGATATTATTGCATATGTTTTTGTTTCTCATGACTCTGAGCTAAAATATGGCCTCTCCTTCCTAAGTCTCATTAAAGGTGCGTCCTGGCTTCTGATCATTGTGCACTGAACTATAGATCCCAGATTATTGTTGAACTGTGGATTTGCCTGTCACCTTTTCCCTTATTAATATTTACATAAAATGAAACCAAGTGCTTGGGATTTTATTTTCAAATATACCTTTATTCTTCCTGTTTAATCTTGTTCCTCTTCATTGATAATAATGAAAGTCGCTTGGCCATATCAAACCCTTCGCTTTGCAATTAACAATTCACACATGCCTTGTGTTGTTATTGAGCCCATATTTGTTTGTGTAATGTGTTTGCATGAATTAAAAACTGTGCAGGCCAAAAGTAGAAATGAAAAGGCATTGGAAGTATTTGCATATGCAAGTGCAATTCCTTCTGAAGACATCTATGAATTTATGCATGAAAATGTAGTCAGTCTGAGTGGATCTACTTTGATAGGTTCTAAAATTGAACTCTGCAGGAAGTAAATAAGCACATATTTAAGGAGAGGAGGAACAGGAGATACAGTCTGCCAAGCAGCATTTTCAGTGTGAAACTTAGCCACTCCAGAGAGGGTTAAAACAGATTTTACACTCAGTAATAACAATAATTTTTTTTAAATGTCATGCATTTCCCATTTTATTTTCTTATTCATGAAATCAAAGAGGAGGATCATCTCAGCACTTATTAGCCTAGAGGTACATTAGCAAGGATCAGAGCGGGATCGTCTCCTACGGTATTCTTATTTAAAACCCAAGACAGTGATCATAAAACAAACACGCTTCTCACTTGCAAGCAAGTTTGGCAAACACAGTCGGATGACTCTCCAGATGCTCAGAGGGGAAAAGACTTGCCAGCTAGTAGAAGTGATTAGGAGCTGGGGTCAGACCTTGTCCGGTTTCCCCAGCTGGCCAGCGGCAGGCATCAAATGTGAGAACCTGCCAGGTCCCAGCAGGAACGATGGGCCACAAATTCCCCTGAGAAGCTTATGGAAATGCCCATCAAAGTAAAACTCCTTTGCTTGCTTTCAACACAGAATCCTCCTCCTGCCTCCTTCTCCTGTGGGTCTCTCCTAAGAAGAGACAATGCAAATTACCTGTCTGGCCTCTGTTATGTTGAATTCTCCTGGTGTGAAGGGAGAAGATGACTGACCTTAGGTCTGTGGCCGCTGGAGTAATTAGTAAATGACTAATCCTGCACTAAATAGCATCCTAGTGGTCTGAAAGTTAATGCACCTGACAAAAGTGACCAGTGGTCTGATCCCTGGGCAAACCCAGTCCCAGCCTGATCAGTGAAATAGATGCCACTTTGAATAATACAGGTCAGCCCAGTTCTCAGCCAGGTTGTATCAGCTTGTCGTTTTGGACCCTGAAGTTAGGGTGTAGAGCAGTGTGATACACAAGACATCCTCCTGAGGCTTAAGAGCCTCAAGTTAGATGTGAACTCTGCTTTTGCATATTTATGTACTTCTGGCTCTAATACTGTGCTTCACCTGGATTATTATACAGTCTTCAGATATATTGAATAGCAACAACAAAAATCACCAAAGAGTAATGGCTAACAGTCATGGAGACTTTCTTCATTAGGTGCCCATCTAAGCACTTCACTTGTAGTAGCTCGGTTAATAGTCACGGTAATATTGTAAAGTGGGTACTATTATTAGTCCAGTTTTTTGTTTTTTCTTTTTTTGGATTAGGAAAGCAAGGCAAGGAGAGATTAAAGAAATCATCCAAGGTTACAAACATAGAAAGAACTAGAGACAGGTTTCCCATACAGGAAGTTGTATTCAAGAGCTATGTTTTAAAACCAATGCGTTTGAGTACTTCTCAAATAAATGAATAAACCAATGAAAACCAGACATTCAGCCTCAGTCAAAGGCTGTGAAATTCAATGTATAAACCTTTTAGGTGTCAAAACACCTATAAGGCTTTCTCAGTATAGGAACTGTAATCACTAAGGTTGATGGAACCTGGAATGAGCTCACCACCACCAGCACTGCTAATCTAGATTCCTGTTCTCACCCACTCCCCTCCATGTGCACAACTGTCCTGGACTCCTTGGAAACCTTCCTTCCTACAAGACCTTTCCACCACCCACTCCTGTAGGAAAAATTNGGGCTACCTTCACAGCCTGAGACCAGGGCCTTGGCAGCCATTCGGCCCCTTTCCGACCCCCCCCCCCTAGCCCCAAGTCTTATTCTTTCCTGCCTGTCTCTCCCCAGGAAATCTCCGCCCCTGCCACGAGAAGCCCCGCTTCGACCCCCCCGCTGGTGGAGGCGCTGGAGGGGGCGCTGGCGGGGGATCTAGAAGGTCTGGAAAACTCTGGCGGATTTTCTTCCCTCCGGGAGACCCCCTCAATACCTCACCCCCTACATCCACTCAGGTTTCTCTGGCTGGGCTTAGGAAAGACGGCCTGAGCTGGGGAAGGGCTAGGGTCTGGCTGCGCTCCTCGCTGGCCTAGTTTGAGGGGAGAAGAAACAGTAAGGAAAAGACGGGCTGGAGAAGTAAGGAAGAAGGAATTTGGTTCCGGCCACGTCAGGAGTCCCAGAGCAGGCGAGAGCTCAGTTTCCAGGCTTTCTTTTCCGAAATGTCCTTGAATCGCTCAGGCCCTGCAGAAGGGCTCAGATCCCGGCGGTCTTCTTTTTCCCCTCGGCTCTCCGCCTCCGCCACGTTTCGCAAGAATCCTGGCGCGGGCCGGGGGCTGTCCTGCTGGCTCCGGCGCCTCCCTCTCTACTCCGGGGAGTGGGCGGGGGCGACCTGGGGCCTGGATGATGCGGCCTTTCTGGCCTTTGGGGTCCGGGGTTCAGAAGCCGAGGGCCCCAAACTACCAAAGACAGGAAGAAAGGCCTGTGTGGGGCTGGAGACCAATGCGGCCAACCCGGGGTCCCACTCTGCCCCCAACCAAACACATGCGGCCTTTTTTTTTTGCGGTTTGAGTACGTTGCTCTGCGTGGGGAGCCCGGAGAGGCCTCCCAGCCCCCAGTGCGACCCCCGGGAGAACCACAAGGCCGGGATCGGCGCCGGCCCGGCCAGGCGCGTGCAGGGGGCAGGGGGCTCGCAGGCGGCGGGCAGACGCGGGAGCGCTCAGAGCCTGCTCCAACTTTCAGCCTGAGGCCGGCGGGCGAGCGAAGTAACAGAAATCCTGATATAAACTTTTAAAAATAATATCAGTTTTATTAAATATTCGAGAACGGATCCAGAGGTCGGATTTATACAGGAAGGTAACACGAGGGAATTTTTTTTTCTCCTACTGGCTAAACAAACGTCGCTCACTTATTTTTCTTTTTGTAATTTTCCCTCTTTTTTTTCCCCTTTTTAAGATGGGATTGGAACACGGACGGTGCTAAACATAAATATAAATACAGAGACCACAAATACAGCTAAAAATATTCACACAGAAACGGTCACAGTTTGTAATATGCCATAATGACCCCCAGGATTCTTTAAATACAATTCGCCTGGGCTGGGCATTTGCTGGGGCAGAGGGGACGGGTGGGGGCTGCGGGGAGGCCCTGGGGGCTGCTGTGGGGCCCCAACGCGCCCTCCTCGGGCCTCCCGCCCTCCCCGGCNAAAAAAAAAAAAAAAACCCGAGGAATCACAGCTTAATTAAGAGAAGGCTTAACTATCCAATTTGAAAACTGAGGATACCTTCCTGTTGCTTCCAGGGGTGTCTCTCATACAAGACTGAGATATTTTGAAAGGTGATGCACATTCAACAGGGTTGACAGCCTTGCATTTTCTGTTGTGTTTTCTGTTTCCTTTATGATATTATTGCATATGTTTTTGTTTCTCATGACTCTGAGCTAAAATATGGCCTCTCCTTCCTAAGTCTCATTAAAGGTGCGTCCTGGCTTCTGATCATTGTGCACTGAACTATAGATCCCAGATTATTGTTGAACTGTGGATTTGCCTGTCACCTTTTCCCTTATTAATATTTACATAAAATGAAACCAAGTGCTTGGGATTTTATTTTCAAATATACCTTTATTCTTCCTGTTTAATCTTGTTCCTCTTCATTGATAATAATGAAAGTCGCTTGGCCATATCAAACCCTTCGCTTTGCAATTAACAATTCACACATGCCTTGTGTTGTTATTGAGCCCATATTTGTTTGTGTAATGTGTTTGCATGAATTAAAAACTGTGCAGGCCAAAAGTAGAAATGAAAAGGCATTGGAAGTATTTGCATATGCAAGTGCAATTCCTTCTGAAGACATCTATGAATTTATGCATGAAAATGTAGTCAGTCTGAGTGGATCTACTTTGATAGGTTCTAAAATTGAACTCTGCAGGAAGTAAATAAGCACATATTTAAGGAGAGGAGGAACAGGAGATACAGTCTGCCAAGCAGCATTTTCAGTGTGAAACTTAGCCACTCCAGAGAGGGTTAAAACAGATTTTACACTCAGTAATAACAATAATTTTTTTTAAATGTCATGCATTTCCCATTTTATTTTCTTATTCATGAAATCAAAGAGGAGGATCATCTCAGCACTTATTAGCCTAGAGGTACATTAGCAAGGATCAGAGCGGGATCATCTCCTACGGTATTCTTATTTAAAACCCAAGACAGTGATCATAAAACAAACACGCTTCTCACTTGCAAGCAAGTTTGGCAAACACAGTCGGATGACTCTCCAGATGCTCAGAGGGGAAAAGACTTGCCAGCTAGTAGAAGTGATTAGGAGCTGGGGTCAGACCTTGTCCGGTTTCCCCAGCTGGCCAGCGGCAGGCATCAAATGTGAGAACCTGCCAGGTCCCAGCAGGAACGATGGGCCACAAATTCCCCTGAGAAGCTTATGGAAATGCCCATCAAAGTAAAACTCCTTTGCTTGCTTTCAACACAGAATCCTCCTCCTGCCTCCTTCTCCTGTGGGTCTCTCCTAAGAAGAGACAATGCAAATTACCTGTCTGGCCTCTGTTATGTTGAATTCTCCTGGTGTGAAGGGAGAAGATGACTGACCTTAGGTCTGTGGCCGCTGGAGTAATTAGTAAATGACTAATCCTGCACTAAATAGCATCCTAGTGGTCTGAAAGTTAATGCACCTGACAAAAGTGACCAGTGGTCTGATCCCTGGGCAAACCCAGTCCCAGCCTGATCAGTGAAATAGATGCCACTTTGAATAATACAGGTCAGCCCAGTTCTCAGCCAGGTTGTATCAGCTTGTCATTTTGGACCCTGAAGTTAGGGTGTAGAGCAGTGTGATACACAAGACATCCTCCTGAGGCTTAAGAGCCTCAAGTTAGATGTGAACTCTGCTTTTGCATATTTATGTACTTCTGGCTCTAATACTGTGCTTCACCTGGATTATTATACAGTCTTCAGATATATTGAATAGCAACAACAATAATCACCAAAGAGTAATGGCTAACAGTCATGGAGACTTTCTTCATTAGGTGCCCATCTAAGCACTTCACTTGTAGTAGCTCGGTTAATAGTCACGGTAATATTGTAAAGTGGGTACTATTATTAGTCCAGTTTTTTGTTTTTTCTTTTTTTGGATTAGGAAAGCAAGGCAAGGAGAGATTAAAGAAATCATCCAAGGTTACAAACATAGAAAGAACTAGAGACAGGTTTCCCATACAGGAAGTTGGATTCAAGAGCTATGTTTTAAAACCAATGCGTTTGAGTACTTCTCAAATAAATGAATAAACCAATGAAAACCAGACATTCAGCCTCAGTCAAAGGCTGTGAAATTCAATGTATAAACCTTTTAGGTGTCAAAACACCTATAAGGCTTTCTCAGTATAGGAACTGTAATCACTAAGGTTGATGGAACCTGGAATGAGCTCACCACCACCAGCACTGCTAATCTAGATTCCTGTTCTCACCCACTCCCCTCCATGTGCACAACTGTCCTGGACTCCTTGGAAACCTTCCTTCCTACAAGACCTTTCCACCACCCACTCCTGTAGGAAAAATTTCCAGGGTCAATATGATTACCAGGCTAGTCAGCACCGACTCTTTGCCCTCTCCGAGGTCATCACTTTTATGTACCACCTTTCATTCTGGAATACTAACCAAGCAAGGGGTCCCTCTCTAAGTACTATTTCTTAGGTAAACAGAGTTTCTGGGCTATAGTCAAGGCCCAGTGTACCAGAGAGTTCTACCAGGCTGCTGTTCCCTCATACAGCCTTCTTCTCCAGTTAGTAGTGCAAGCCTCTTGAGAGGGGACCAAGATTAAATTCTTTCTCTGTACTTCAGGCTGTCTGTTTGGGTCAAGGTTGAAGAAAGAATTGGGGGAAGATTGGAGTTTTGAAAGATTGCTTGTATCACTTCTCCCCATCAGATCTAGCATAGAAATAACTTGACTAACCCTTTAAAAATACTTCAACACATACGCATATGCATTTGAGACTAGGTTTGATTTTGGCATATCATAAACCAGTTTTCATTCTTAAGATCTTTAAAATAATTTGGGCAATACATTTTTGCTCTGTGTAATTTGACATATCATGACTTTAACATTCCCTGGTGGCTCAGATGGTAAAGCGTCTGCCTACAATGTGGGAGACCCAGGTTCAATCCCTGGGTTGGTTCAATCCCTGGGTTCCTTCTTCAGATTCTCTGGAGAAGGAAATGGCAACCCACTCCAGTACTCTTGCCTGGAAAATCCCATGGATGGAGGATCGTGGTAGACTACAGTCCATGGGGTAGCAAAGAGTCAGACACAACTGAGCGACTTCACTTTCTTTCTTTCTTTCTTTAATGACCTAAAAACTCATGAACCAGTAAACTCAAGTGGTTACCTGTATCAGTTAATGTATATTATAATTATTCAAGTACATTGGAAATGTATGAGCATTTCTGTTTATACCATTGTCTTAATATAGTTACTTATCCACTGTACCCAAAGCACCATTTAGGTTCTATTTTGAAAACCCTAGCCTTTTAATTTACCTGTAATGATAAACTTTTATATTTTAGGGGTGTTCAAAAGTTTGGTTGATAAGTATCTGGAAGACTTGATCAGTAGCTTAAGGAGATTGCATTCTATTTATTCTTCTACCCCTAGGCAGGACTTCTTTTCATACCTCAACTGAGAATAATATTTTATCAATACTTCTTACTGTCATGTTGTTGCTTTGAAAAAAAAAACTTTAAAAAAAGAGAATTTATAACATTTCAGTGGATAATGATATGTTATCTTCTTGCTGACTAACTCAAATGCTTGTTGCTTCATCTGAAAGGCATATACATGAATACATGCTAACAGTTATAATTACTATCATCTTAATCTTATAGCAAGCAAAAGTGGTGATCGTCCTCTTTCTAACCGTACAATACTGTGTGCAACACAAATCTCCTCTTCCCCTTGCTTAGGTTTGTTTCCTGTGACTTGCAATAGTTCTGGCTCCTTGAAGCCAGAAATTCTCTTCCAGCTGTTGGACCCCCCCAACACACCATACCTTTTGCTCCCAAAGATGAACATAACTCATAGATTATTTCCCTATTTTTAGAAAGGAATGAAAGATACCATCTAACAAATGTCAGCTGATTCCAGTACACTGTAGAGTTGCTAGTCAGACAATTTTACAAGTAAAGAAAAGAACAGAAAAGTGCTCGAAGATAGTGGCATTGGATGCAATATTTTAACAGATGTGCCTTTTATAGCATATAATTGGCATGTAAATCTGATGAACGGGTTTAAATTACAAGAAGATTTTATACATATAAACTCTGGATGAGAATGAATTCATTCTCATCATGCTACATGTAATACTTTGAAGTCCTTGTCATTTAGAGAGTGGAGCTTTTCTGGATTTTCATTGTTGATATTCTCTGCCCTTCTAAGATTATAATCTTCCTGTCTCCCAGTCATTATTCTTTCAGTAATTACCTATTGTCAATTTTACCTTCAACTTCAGATCTAACTTTCTTTGAATTGTTTTCCTTTTTCTGCCTTTTCTAACCCCCATGGTAATTCTCCATTTCACCTGTGACGTCCCCTCTTTCTTCTCCATGGCATCTCCTTTAAAATAGCCTTGTCTGTGTAATGTCAGTGCTCATAGCTTCTCTTTCTCAAGACTCATTTAGTTACAAGTAAAAGTAGGATAATATCCCAACCAAAATTAGCTTATGCAAACATCAGATGCTTTGTCCTACATCGTTGGAGAATCCAGAAGTACATCTGGCCTCGCACTTACTGTGTCTTGTTCCTCCTCCTCTTTACTTGGCTTTACGCTCGAGAGAGAGATGTTTAAAGACGTCTATTGATAACCCCACTCTCAGATTTCTTCCCTGGGTAGCACCATTGGAAGCAGTCTTTTGCAATCATCAGCAGAACATTCCTAGCGAAGGCTCAGGTGGGCCTGGCAGGGGACACGTGCTCATGCCTCTGTCCCTCTACCCTCAGTTGGCCTTGTCTTGGGCTTAGGCTTTCCTATACCTGGAGGTGGCTTATGGTGAGTACCTCCTAGGCCTGATGGCGTTAATACTGTATAGCAAATAAATGTCCTGATATCAGACATAGGTAAGAAATTTCACCATGTCTCAATACTAGCAGCACTCATATATGGTCTTTGCAAGCTCCGTTTCTGCTTTTCCAATTGCCTTTGGAATATTTTTCTTAAAAAATCATGTGTCAAACGTAATTGTCTTTTCCTCAATATCTATTTCCTGCCGCTTCCCCCCGCCTCCACCAAAACCCCAGTTTTGACTTGATGGACGTGAGTCGAGTGAACTCTAGGAGTTGGTGATGGACAGGGAGGCCTGGTGTGCTGCAATTCATGGGGTCGCAAAGAGTCGAACACGACTGAGCAACTGAACTGAACTGAACTGATCACAACATTTGCCTCTTAGTAGAGTCTTCTAAGACTTTTTTTCTTGCTTCTCTATATTGATCTTCACTATATCGTGACCATTATCCTTCTTAATTTTATTTTAGTCCCAAGCTTCCTAACCCATGGGAAGCTTCCAACATTGCGATAGGGTCCCTCTGCTTCACCATTTAAGTTGCCTTTTGCCCTTAGTCTTTCCCCTAACATTTTTTTTTCTTTTGTATAATGGATAGTCTGGTGTTTCTAAAACACTGCCTTATTTTTAAGGAGTATCCATGAGGCAACTGTGGTAAGTTATGGTGCTCAACAGTAACTAAGGCAAACATGACCGCTAAGCTCACAAAACTTCACAATCCTGAAGAGGAAAAATATAATAGACATAGAACTAGATTTGATCTGATGAAAACAGCAAAATGGAACATATTAAATGGCTCTGGGGAGGTATCTCACCCAGAATTGTGCATCAGGGATCTCTGAAATTGTGACATTCCTTCATACTCTTGAAGGATGAGGAGGAGTTAGGTGATTTAAGAGGCAAGAAATAGTATTCAGGCAAAGGATATAATATATCCAGATATCTGGATGTGACAAAGATGAGTTGTTCCAAGGATATAAAAGTAGTTCAGGTTAGCTGAATGTGGCGTGGGGACATAATGAGATGGAGTGGAAGGGAGAAACTGGTTCCTGAAGGCATTTCAGAGAAATTATGCTTGCTTCAGTCGATGGAGTATGTTACACGGAAACAAGATGATCAGTGAGGTGGGGTACGAGGCTGTGTTTTGTTTAGGCAAGGGAGCCTCATGCCCTAAACTGGGATAACAGAGATGATCTGAGAAATGTTGTTGAGGAACAGAGATGGTTGACTTTAAGGACCCTATACAAGTGGGAGGCAGGCATACTAATCTGGTTCTCTTGGGCATTGACTGCTATGTTCTCCTGCAAAGAGAATATTGCCTTCCTGATGCCAAGATTACTTTAAGCATCAGAAAAGATCAATGTTTGTAAATATCCTCTTAAAGTGGAAATGCCTCAAATTGTTACTTCAAGTTTTCCTGCAGTGGCAACATAAGCCAGCATATAAAAATATGGTATCATAAAAATTTGAATGTTTTTCTCAGTCTCATTAGATTTGTCTATGCAAAGAATGACACCAACAACAGAGTATCTCATATGGGTCCAGGGCAAAGAAAACATAGGAAAAGATTTATGTGGTGTCTGCTGCCCCTCTGTGTGACCACAACACATTGCTCATTTTCTCTTATTGGCTAAATAAATCAGGAGCTCATACCAGATTTGAGCACATGCCTGAGTGTATGTTTCATTTCTGCCAAATGGAAACTTGACTAGCAAAACCAAGAGGATGCTGAGAATATGAAATCAATATTTCCTGGCAACTAGTGGGACAAGCAAGGTCAGGGAAGGAAGTAGAGTCAAGAACATCACTAAAGTTTCTGGATATGGCAAATGACTGCATGTTCCTGCTCATCACTGAGGATGGGCTGTTTGTAGGTTCGGATAGGATGTATAACTTCAGACCTTTTGAATTTGAGGTGCCCTCAGGCCACACACTTGTCAATGTCTAATAGACAGTTTAATGTACAACTCTCAAATTCTGCTGAGACATTTGAGCTGGATAGAGATTGAGGAGATGAAAGATAAATAATTTTATGGGACTTGGTGTGATCCAGCCTAAAAACTGCTATAGAAGAGATGTTTGTGAAGAAATTAAGTGGCCATTCTAATTAGTTTTGCTAATTGTCACTGGGAACGCTTTGAGCTTCCTTGGTGGCTCAGACAGTAGAGTCTGCCTGCAATGTGGGAGACCTGGGTTCAACCCCTGGATTGAGAAGATCCCCTGGAGAATAGAATGGCAACCCACTCCAGTATTGCCTGGATAATTCCATGGACAGAGAAGCCTGGCAGGCTGCAGTCCACGGGGTCGCAAAGAATCTGACAGGTTTGCGTGACTTTCACTTTCACTTTGGTGTGATCAGCCAAGAAAAAATGTACAAGGAGCAGAAATAATGGGCTCACATAAGAACACAGGTAATAATAGATAGGAAGAAGATCCTGCAAAGAGAATGGAAACAAAGAAAAAAATTTATTCCTTTAGGTACTCTACTGAGTCCATCTAAAACTGACTTAGCATTCCTTCCAGGTAAAGATAAATAAAACAACACCTGTTATATTTCCCATTCCACTACAATGACTTGGCTTCCATTTTACCCTCTAGATCAGAGGTCACAAAGTCAGTACACACAGGCCATGCTTGGCTCCTGTGGTTTGTTTGGCCTGCAAATTGCATTAGACATGTGAATGGTGTGCCCACAGCCAGTCCATTCAGGTCCCCATTTGCCCCAGGCGCCATGGCTGCTTTTTGCCTTAACACCTGTCCTTCTCTGTAGTCTTATGTTACACGCCAGGCCCCTCAAGGGCATTGCCATTGCAAAACTAACCAGAACTTTCCTGCGTCCACTCCTTCCTTGTTGAATATCTACCTGCCTGTTCCAGATCTATTCATCTCACAGATCTATTCTCCTTCGGATCCCCTCTATGGAGAAAGCTCAGCCTTCTGATTTCCACAGGCCCTCCATGGCTGTTCTTATTGTCGTTACCTCTTAATGAGTGACTCAGAAACTTTGGCACATGGAAGTTAGGACCCCCGTGAATAAGGAGATAAACTGTTGCAGAAAACAGTAATTGAGAAATCAAGCACCACACTTGGAGCTTTGGAGAACTCAGGTTTATTACACCGGTGGGCCCAGAGGAATTAACACTCCAAACTCTGAGCCTGAACCAAGGGCTTACAGAGTTTTTATAGACAGACTATAGTGGGCAACACTAGCTGCTAATAGGCTGGTTTAAACCAAGGTTTCACATGTGTGGGAACAGCAGTCAAGATGGGGAGGGGAATCCCTGACCTTTACAGGGACAGGCATAAGATTAAGCAGGTTTGCAGGGGCTCAGCAATTGCAAAGAGCAGGACAAGGGTGAGTGAGATAAGCTTCAGCTCCTAATATTGTAAGTCCCTACTTTCTGAGACTACATGACCTATATGATCCAGACTTTGCAAAGAGCAAGCTGAGTTACAGAGGCAGAAGGAACAGGAGGTTATGTAAAACTTTAACTTTTTCTCTTCAAAACAAAGTGCAGTTTTCTGACTCATGGAGGCAGAGACAAGAGAATTTATTTCCATTAGTGGTTTGTTTCCTGTCCTAATGAGAAGAATTTAAAGCACCATGACTCACAGAAGGAATCTGCTTAGAAATCTGGGTTGTGTATCTGTCCGGCATGACAATATCAAATCTCATGTTGTGAAATGCCAACTTGCAAGAGTTTTCTGAAACATACTTTGACGCACCTATGTTCAAATTCACTACCATTTGCTTTTTCTGTGTACTGGCAATCCAATGATCTATTGGCTTTTCTAGGCTGGTGCTACGTACTGCAGTCCTGTCTCTGTAGGGGCCTACTATGTCTTATGTGTAGGGAACCTTAGGTGGACTGTGATTGGTGGCAGGATATAATTCAGACCAGAAGCTTTAGAAAAACATCACTGTGAGAGGTGGGGTAATTGCCTATGCCTGTCTCAGGATGCCTTGCACTCTGAGTTCAGAAGGGGTGCTGGCTCACCCACTCATGAATCATCATGCCGATATTATCAAAGGAGACACTCCATTTTCAGTGTCACGTTTTAGGTTTATAATTTAATTTTCAGCTGTGGCAATTCCAGAAGCATCTCTAGGGACATCTGAAGGGCAAGGGGCTGGTGTCTGGCCACCGTGAATTCACATTCATTTCTTAATTGGCACATATGTTTCACAACAAGCCTTCTCATTCTGCTGCAGCCAGGTTCCATCATACCATCAAGTTACTCAAAATTCCTTCCACACTGACTGCTTTCCTTTCCACTCAACCTCAAGTCAGCTCTACTTTAGTAATAAATGTCTGCTGGGAGCCATCAGAACAAATACCGAGTGTGCACAAAGATATTAAAAATAAGTGCAACACAGACTTATTTAATAATGTCCAATAGCCTTTTATAATAATTGGAATATTTTACCAAAGTTACCATGAGAATTATCTTTAACACATTTTCTCTAGGATGGAAAGATCTTTTGGGGGAAAAAAAAAAAAAAAGAAAAAACTACACAGAGAAAAGTCAGAGGGACTCTGTTATATTCTTAGCTGGACCTGTTATTCTCCTCCTTTTTCCAGAGCTTTTTCTTTGGCCAGAACCACCAAACGTGAAGCTTCTCTTTGTTCACCCTGATTTCTGAATAGTAGGCATTGGGCAGTCACTGTCCCAGTGGGATGCATTTTATTTTAAAAATAGTTTGAAGTGCTTCCTTTTCAATTCCCCCTCGTCCATGGCCACCTTGACTACATAATAGGAGCTTCTCAATCTGTCCTTGTACAGTTCAGGTCCACTCCACATATGCGGAATTAAAGCAGTCAATTTATTTGCAGCTCTGTGAACCAAAATGTTGAATTTATTTAGAGAGTAATTCCAGTGGATTAAATTTGTTTCTATGGATCTATTTGCTATAGCTGGAACATTGACGGAAGAGAGGACTGTTACTTTAATGTCCTCAAAAAAAAACAAAACAAAACACAGTCAACTGCAAGGTAAATATCCATAGCTCCCAAAAATCCCTCTCAAAATGACTGCAAATGCAGAGGACACTATAGACTTTAAAAAGGTTCCCAACCATCTAGCAGCCTCAGGATCAAATGTTCCTTAGTTCACAGTGGCAATTCAGTGAATGTTCACAGACTAACCCCCATCTCTGCCCGTTGCAAAAGCCCAGCCTGGAGGTGACCCAGTTAACACTTTGTGCTTCACAAGCCCAGAGATTGAACAGCAGGGAGGTTCCAGCAGAGTGCGGAGATGTCCTACCTGAGCAGAGAGGGGGCAGCAAGTGGGGCCACCCCCTCATGTCATTTCTGTCTCTGGACCAGTGGCCACTCATTAGCCTCTTCTGGGGAGTTTTGGAAAGTCCCCACACCCAAGCCAGTTCAATCAAAATCTCTGGCAGGGGAGCAGGGGAGAGACACTGGTTTGGATCTAGGCATCAGTATTTTTAAAACGGTACTTTTACCTAAATGAAACATCTCAAAGGATTGAGTGCAACAAGGACACACTACAGAAAGTAACAGTTTCTTTGACAACTGATAGCATTTCAAGCTTACAGGGCCTAGTACTTAGCATAGTGATTTAGAATCTCACTTTTCATGCAGAAGCCCCTAATTCCAGTTTTTTCCCTAATTCTTAGAGGGCTTTCAATCATAAATACCGTACAACCAGGAGCACATTACATCATATTTCCAGATCAAATCAATAATGAGCAGCTATTTGATGATGTCTTATTTATCATAGGTTCTGTGATGTCAGGGTCTCCTTGTTCCAAGTTACAAGAACTAAGGGCACTGGATTCCTCCAGAACTCCTGCTTCCCATCATATATTCTGTTAAGCATTAAACACAAGTTTAATTTGAGCACCTGACCTGGAATGTAGCACATAGTCAATTAATTGTGTCCATTGATCTACCATCTTCAATGGCAAAGCCGTCATGATGAATTGAAGCCTCCCCTCAGAAGAAAGACAGGCAGGTTACATGTATGGTGAAAGGTGAAGCCAGTGAAGAAGAGTAATGTTAACAGTGGGTTCCTACCTGCTTTTTGATTTGAATAGTTATTAAGCCTGCTGCTGCTGCTGCTGCTAAATCGCTTCAGTCGTGTCCAACTCTGTGCGACCCCATAGACGGCCTCCCACCAGGCTCCCCCGTCCCTGGGATTCTCCAGGCAAGAACACTGGAGTGGGTTGCCGTTTCCTTCTGCAATGCATGAAAGTGAAATGGAAGTTGCTCAGTCATGTTCGACTCTTCACGACCCCATGGACTGCAGCCCACCAGGCTCCTCCATCCATGGAATTTTCCAGGCAAGAGTACTGGAGTGGGGTGCCATTGCCTTCTCCATTAAGCCTGAGAATAGTTCAAATAAGGTTGAAAGTCCGACATTCACAGGGAAGTTAAGATCATGGACCCAAACAGGCTGGGTTTTCACCTGTGTGTCATGGTGGAGATTGTCCTGATTTGGATTATTTATGTCTAGGCCCTGCCTCTCAGCTCTGATGATTTGGTGCCTTTGGGAATTCAGGGCTAGTGTTGTTAGATATTTCAGGTTTTAGAGAAAACTGAGAAATGTGGATTTCATTTTCATAAAATACTAAGATTTTGTTATTTTTTTTGGTGATTCACACTACTTCATTTTTTAAATTTTATTGGAGTATAATTGACTTATAATGATGTATTAGTTCAGATATATACCAAAGTGATTCAGTTATGTATATATATATTCATTCTTTTTTCAAATTCTTTTTCCATATAAGTTATTACAAAATATTGAGTAGAGTTCCCTATGCTATACAGTAGGTCGTTATTGGTTATCTATTTTATGTATGCTGCTGCTGCTGTTGCTGCTAAGTTGCTTCAGTCGTGTCCGACTCTGTGCAACCCCATAGACGGCGGCCCACCAGGCTTCTCTACCCATGGGATTTTGAGGCAAGAGTACTGGAGTGGGTTGCCATTGCCTTCTCTGATTTTATGTATAGTAGTGTGTATATGTTAATCCCACATGTTGCTGGAATGGCCACTTGTGGGGCAGTTTAGGGAGGCTCTGTGCACATGTTGGCCTCATTTCCTGCCCCCAGAGTTTTCTGATGCTGAAGTGCTGAATGTGTGTAAAGACAGGAAAAATGGAGTGTCAGAAAGTCCACCACTGGCAGATGTGGGGCCCCCTTAACCAGTATATTCAGAAGCCAACAGATAGGAAGCCAAGGATAAATGCCCCTCCCCTTTGTCCTGAGAAGCACAGCCTGAAGCTACTTGGAAGGGTCCACCTTCATCATCACTAAACACACAGCAATGGCCAACTCTACAACTGATTCTTGTATTCTTGTATTGCTTCTTTCCTCCTGCCCTGTTTTTCATCCTGTCCCTCATTCTTGCTCCTTTCAATGATGTCCCAAATAATATACCTATCCACAAGAATTTTTCTCAGCCTCTGCTTACAGGACAAAGTGAGTTAAGGCCTTTGGTAGCTAAATTGCTGGAAGAATCACCGTGTAGGCCAAACGAAGACTGTGAGAAGGTGCAGCTCCCGAAGCTGTCAGTATAAGACTTCTTAGCTGGGAAATGGTTGATCTAAAAAGAAGGCATTGAGCTTACATTAGAGATGTGTCTTGGTACTTACTAAATTTTGGAAGGTTTGTGATTTGCTATTTGGATGTTATTTTACATAAGAAATGTGATTTTTTTTTTGTTTCTTTGGTTGTTTTTCTCAAAACTCTTAATAAACTTTTAATTTTAGAGTAGTTTTACACAAAAGTTGTAAAAATACAGAGTTCCCTGTTTGGTTGTTTTTGGTTGTTTGTAGTGCATGAGAGATTCCTAACCACGTGCCTAACAAACCTGATACTGCTTTTTCCCCTTGAAAGCCATTTTATCAGATCTCAGACAGTGCAGAATAGCAAGCTTATCCTGTAAGTTCCTTGAGGACAAAGACAATGCCTCATGCATCTTTCCATCCCCTTTTGTACCAGCCAGAGTGCTGTGCATGGGGAAATTTAATAAAGATTTGTCGAACAAGGAATCCTCATCACATATTAGAATCTGGGGGGATTACATCGAGTTCCCAGCTCTGCCTCCAATCCCAGATCCTCTTTCCCCTTCCCCACAGGGCAGCTTTTCCCCTGTGTTATTTCAGTTTGGCCATGAAAGACTGAGAAAGAACATTGGAAGGCTCAGTTTTATACTCAAGGCTGGCCTTGCCATACCCCCCACCTCCTCAGGCACAATCAGGTAATCTTAGTGCCAGGTCAGCCAGAGATGCCTCTTGGCTGCCCTGGTACCCTGAGAGCTTTCTAGGACATGCCTGTGCCCTGCATGTCGTGATATATTTTTAGCCAAACCCTGAGTGAAAGCCAACGTGCATTTTGCTTCTTTTCTAGATTGTCTAAGCATGTACCTTTCTTGTTTACTGTGTGGCTAAAAAAAAAAAAGACAGAAAAAAAGAACAGCAATGATAACACATGCTATAATTTTAGTCTCAGATCTAAGAACACCTTTAAAAGGTCCTTTCATTAACCCTTTTCAGGAAACTCAACCAGCTTGATCACAAAGCTGTGAAAGATACAAAATTAATATATTTGTGAAAACTTGCTTTTATTCTACCTTAGTTTACATCTCAGGAGAATTAGTCAAAGAATGTTAAATTATACAGTTGTTTAATACTATAAGCTACTTGCTTTCAGTCTTTCACAGAATTAGAAGGATTCAGCAATCTATGGAAAAGATTCAACACAGTTTATAAAGGGGTTTGGTCAGGAATGAAATGAATAAAAGGTCCCTTATTTCACAGAGTTTTGTTGGGTCTTATTTTTTTCTAATAATAATACTTTTGATCGAGTACTTATGAAGTGCCAGGAGTTCTTCCATGTACCATACCCATATGCATTCAATATCTCCCTAATTTCAAAAATCGAAGCACAGGAACAGAAGTCATAGATAACTTAAACAAAATGGACAGTGGGAATTCACTGGAGTATTTTCAGCAGAAGAGCAGTGTCTTATCATTTATCTCATAGAGAAGGCCCTGAGTTCTCTGCGGGAAACTGATCCTAAGTTAGTTAGAAAGTGAGCAAGGAGAATAGGTAAAAGCTATCTAGGATTGCTTAAGGAAAACAACATCCCGAGCCCTACATTGGATTCAGATGTGTCTGATGGACATTTGGAATCTCTGAGTTCATTCATATGTGAAGGTTAATAAACTCACCTCTTGTACTGGATTTGCTAAGTTTCAGAGATGTTTTGTAGAGCATAATGAAAGCACTTTTCAACTAGATCTTGGCCCTTATCTGTAAGTCTTACTTTCTGGATCAGTGGGTCCAACCTTCTGTTCTGTATCTCAAACCACGTGCCCTCCGCTGGCCTCCACTGCCCTGCCCTCCACACACAGTGACTACTGACTTCCTGCTCCTCATTGTCCTTAGCAAACAACAGTTCCTTGGCTTTTCAGAGCTGAGTTAACTCTGGAGTATCAGCTTCTATTTTTTTTCTTAAGAGAGAAGATTCTTTATTTTTAAAGACAAGGAAGTCCTCTGTCATACAAAACATAACCATCCCTGGTTGTATAGACTATCCCAGCTTCTAGTTCACAAGTAGATTTTGTACAGAGATGCAGAAATTCCAGTTAAACCAAGTGTTGAGGAAACAAAACATGAAAGTGGCTAGCAGCTCATCTTGAAAATGTGCCACTTGCATCACTGACTTAGGCCCCAGGCCAACCAATTATTCTGAAAACTGTCTCTTTGGAGCTTACTGTCACTATTATCCATTTCCCCAAATCTTTGTCACCATAGCACTCCCCTCTTGCTTAAGGCAGAGACAAAAGAGTTGTAACAATAGTGTTAGTAATTGAACTGTTACTGTCTCATTATAACCTATGAGATTCAGACATGAGAATCATCACTACACCTAAGGACAACCAAGCTTTAGAGGGTTTAGCTACCCTGCTAAGGACAGGCACTTTGTATAAAAGGAATGGAAGAGAACTAAACTTATGCAGTCTGACTTAAGTGGCTGCTGTTTGTAGGTGCTTGGAAATGTTTGTTGATTGACTACGTAAAAACCATGCTTTCCTCTATACTTGCTGGAGGGAGGAAATCAAATCCAAATGTTGAGATGGTCTGGATGGGCAGACTGCTGAGAAGCAAAGTATCATTACAGCTATTAAGACAGTGCAGAGGGCTATTCTGGTGCTCGGATATGTGCAGCCAGATGGAAATCATAGTTCAGGCTTAGTGTTGTCAGACAGCAGAGGCTTCGGGCCAAGGGGAAGGCATGGGTGAGTGATTTTTGACTGTTTATCTCTAATGTGTGTGGCCAGTGTCACTCCCATCTCTGATGGCTGTGATTTATTCTATTATACTGTCAGGATTAAAACACCTTAGCAGGAGGAAAAATAAAGGGAGGGATACAAATGCTGTGTCATTGATGTGACAGATGCTATTTCTCTGGAAACCATGGACGACAAGGGCATGGAAGAGCTCAAAAGCACTAGAGCTGGAGAATATCAGAACCAGACAGATCCTTGGGGACCATCTGTTTCAAACCACTCATTTGACAGATAAGAAAACTGAGACTCTGGGGGTTCTGTGGGGCCAAGGTCGCACAAGCTCCTCGGTTTAAACTAGAACACTAGTTCCCATGCCCCAGTTCACCGTTCATCCCGTTCAGTCACCTGCTCATCAAGTTCATGGTTCCTGCACTGGATTCATAGAGCTGAGTTTTACATTTGTGAGTTTTACATTCTACGTGAAGTAAAGAATCTGTCTGTATATTGGCATGGTTAAAGAAAAGTAGGAGGAACTTCCCTGGTGGTCCAGTGGCTAAGACCTATGCTCCTAAAGCAGGGGGCCCAAGTTCGATCCCTGGTCAGAGAACTCAATCCTGCATGCCAGCTAAGAGTTTGCATGCAGTAACTAAGACCTATTGCAGCCAAATAAATCAATAAAGTTGTTTTTTTTTTTTAAGTATAAAGCACAGGCAGGAAAATTTCCCCTTTGCTCTCTAGTATCCATGCAAGTATTACTTATTTTAATATGGTGGGCCTTAGCTCTTCCCCCTGTTAGCTGTTTTGGCTGGTGCCTTTGCATTCTCTGACCCAAAAGGGACCTCTGTGAAATGATGGGCTGAGCCATTCTCTGCCTGCTGTGACCGCCAGCTCCTTGCTGTGTCCTTACCTTACCTCACAGGCTTCATCTCCTGTCTCTCTCCTGCTGTTTGCTATGTGAACAGAGAGGCTGGATCAGAGCAAGTCAGAGCTCCAGCCTGCCAAGAAACCCCAGTGCCTGCCTCTCCATCTCCTGCCTCCCTCCTGACTTGTTCCTCTGCACAGATTTTCCAACAACTCAGATGTTCCAAACTCCTTGAAACCAGTAAAAGGACCCAGAATTTGAAACAGAAAGACAGAGCTTCAAGCCTATGTGAGATCACCATGTGCCATGTGATGCTGGGCAAGTCTTGGGTTTTCCTGGAGTGAAGTTGTGTTCCTCTATACAATTAGTATCTTGGTACCTACTCCAAAGTGTAATTTGGGGGGTAAACTTTATTAATGGTGAAATAATTCATAAACAGTGTTTGTTACTACCAGATTGTTACTGTGAGTGAAAAGTGTAGTGACAAAGAGATTGGGAACTCTACAACTCTCTTCACGAATCCCTGTAAGACCGCACACATCCCTGTGTTGACAGAGACATCTTGTGGGACAGCCTTTCCCAGCCCAGGAGACTGAGCCCAGGACTCCCCAAACCCACTGGATCTTCTGGTGTCAAGGTGTGCCATGCTCACCCCTCACTAGAGCCCTTCAGTATCACGCATCAGCAGGGCCTGCTTCCCAACTCTGAATTCCATTTATCACTTAGTGGAAAGGCAGCATTTCTTGCAGTTCAAATCTCAC
>SJYV01032113.1:1232167-1263207 GCA_006410875.1 Neotragus pygmaeus | reverse complement strand
TTATAAGTTAAACAAGCAGGGTGACAGTATACAGTCTTGACATACTCCTTTTCCAATTTGGAACCAGTCTGTTGTTCCATGTCCGGTTCTAACTGTTGCTTCTTGACTTGCATACAGATTTCTCAGGAGGCAGGTCAGGCAGTCTGTTATGAGTGCAATTGTGCAGTAGTTAGAGCATTCTTTGGCATTGCCTTTCTTTGGGATTGGAATGAAAACTGACCTTTTCCAGTCCTGTGGCCACTGCTGAGTTTTCCAAATTTGCTGGCATATTGAGTGCAGCACTTTCACAGCATTATCTTTTAGGATTTGAAATAGCTCAAATGGAATTTTGTCACCTCCACTAGCTTTGTTCATAGTGATGCTTCCTAAAGCCCACTTGTCTTTGCATTCCAAGAAACCTGGCTCTAGTTGAGTGATCACACCATTGTGGTTATCTGGGTCATGAAGGTCTTTTTTGTACAGTTCTTCTGTGTATTCTTGCCACTTCTTCTTAATATCTTCCGCTTCAGTTAGGTCCATAGCACTTCTGTCCTTTATTGTACCCATCTTTGGATCAAATATTCCCTTGGTATCTCTAATTTTCTTGAAGAGATCTCTAGTCTTTCCTATTCTATTGTTTTCCTCTTTGCATTGATCACTGAGAAGGGTTTTCTTATCTCATTGCTATTCTTTGGAACTCTGCATTCAAATGGGTATGTCTTTCCTTTTCTCCTTTGCCTTTAGCATCTCTTCTTTTCATAGCTATTTGTAAGGCTTCCTCATGTATATTTATACATATGTGTATAAATATAAATGTGTGTATTTGTGTGCTTAGTCACGTCCAACTCTTTGTAAGCCCATGGACTGTAGCCCACCAGGTACTTCTGTCCATAGGGTTTTCCAGGCAAGAATACTGCAGTGGGTTGCCATTTCCATCTCCAGGGGATGTTCCTGACCCAGGGATTGAACCCACATCTCTTATATCTCCTACAATGGGAAGCAGATTCTTCACCACTGTGTCACCTGGAAAGCCCATTTATATAAACATATTAAACATGTATGTTAGATAAGTCACAGAGAACATACAGCATATATTAAGCACATTAAAATATTTACACATTTATATTCATGAATATACGTGAAAATCATATTTATTAAATGTATATTATATTATTTAAAGAATTTGCATGTAGAGTTGTGGGCTTTGATTGGATTTGGTTGTGATGTATTTTAATCAGATGATCATTAGAACAATTAACAATAAATCCCAGGTCATAAAATAATCTGATCTACTATTAGTTTTCATTTGCCCTAACTATAAATTATTGACTAGAGTTTATTTCAAAAGGAAATCTTGCATCCTTGTTCAAAATACACAAACGCCAGAACAGAAAAGATGGAGTCAAGAGAGAAAGGCAAGGATGACTGGATTTTTCTGTCTATTTTGTATGTGTCTGTGGGAAGCTTCCACCTATACAACAAATCATCTCTGGGGAGGACACTGTCATGATATGAGAAGGGCACGAAGAATGAAATGATGTCTGATTCCCGTGGGAAAAATAGGTCTTATGTGAAAATTAATCTCAGTGTGTTACAACATTTGCTATATAAACCTGAACAAAAGAAGAAGAAGAAAAAAAATAAAACATTGTGAGAAGATGCTTTTCCCCACTGAAGCTATCTTTTATCGTTATCTCTGCAGTTTCGTGGGCACTGCCAAGGTGATGCAGTATAAGGCATGATGTTCGTGGAGGGCTCAGTCATTGTGTAGCCAGCACACGTGCTGCCGGACGGGGCCCTGGCAGAGGACTGCCCTGTCCTCATGAAGCCTTGACTCTGATACTAATTTACTTACTTTACCTTGGCAGTCAGTGACCCTCTTGAAGCTTCAATTTCTCTTCCCTAAAGTGAGATTAAGAAACATGAATGATCTTAAGATCCCTCAGGTTACTCCATGTCTGCTTTTCTGAAGACTCAGTCTCACTTCTTCAACTGACTTGCCAGGTCCCAGGTCTTTGAATATATCTAGTTGTAATTAATTTCATAATTATTAATACCACAGTATGAGAGAGCTGATGAGCAAGAATGCAACTATATTTAAATGTGCGGTAACATGTGATTGCCATTTGGAATAAAGAACCTCCAGCATGCGTGCTCGGCCCATGTCTGACTCTCTGCATCCCCGTGGATAATAGCCCTCCAGATTCCTCTGTCTGTCCGTGGAATTCTTCAGGTAAGTATACTGGAATGGGTAGCCATTCCCTTCTTCAGTGGGATCTTCTCGACCCCAGGATCGAACCCATGTTTCCTGCATTGGCAGGCAGATTCTTTACCACAGAGCTACCAGGGAATCCGCTAAAGAACCTCCAGATGGCTCCCTGCCCCCTGCCAAAGGAGTGTCCTTTCTCCTCTACCTGCCTCCTGCCCTGAGTGTCATTTTCACACTCACCGAGATTCTCTATCAGATTATGTCATTCTTCTTCTTTGATCCACGTGGATTATGTTTATAAATATTGAATGACAGACATAGCCTCCCAGTATTGCCATACAGTGGCAAATGATGTTGTAAAGGGATTAGGTATTTTGGAAAAATTCATATGGATATTAATTACATACAGGAGGAGTCAAAAAAAATCTCTTTCTTTAGGTTTTTGCTTCTTGCACTCCTGAGGAATTGAATGTTTGTTCTCCTATTATGCTTATCAGTAAATTCTTAATTTTGTTAAAGAAAAAAAAATCCAGGGCAAGTGCTTACATTATCACCATCATCTGCTTGAAGCCTGAATTTCATTAAGTAGATTGTTAATAAAATGAGGAATGATATATCACAACTGCAACGCTGTGTCTCCCAAAGTTAATGAAGAGTTATAATTTTCTAGACGACAAATTAAAAGGCTGTTAAAATGGTTGGTAAGACTGTCAACGGATTTAGCAACATTCCAATTAAAATAGTGCATTAAAGAGAATTAGAATCTTGAATTTGGAGAAATGAGAAAATATGTTTAATATGTGATTTAATATAGTTAGGAGCCCCAGAATCTTTACATAAGATGAGATGGATATCATCTTAAAGATGACATGACACAGTTAACAAAAAGTGGGACATCAGCCATCTGATACAGTCTCACAGACTTATTCAAGAATTTGCTTGCCTCAAACATTAAAATTAGGTTTTATAAACTGTAGAAATAATATTTAAGCAATGGTAGCCTAATCTATAAAATATGTTATTAGTATATGCATATTATATTATTATATGTTAGTAATATATGCATTTTTATATTACCTCTTCCTAGTAAATCATTGATTTTAATTTTTCTTTTTGATACTAATCATTTGGGATACATAGACTAGTTTATAGAACATAACAAATTTTTACATAGAATAGTCATATTTTTATATGCTTTTTTTTCAATTATACTTCAGTCTTACGTATCTTCAATGATTTCCTTTTGAGAATACCATATATAGGATTGATGTACTCGACTTTACCTAACCATTCCCTGGTTGTTAAGTAATTAGGTCACTTCATGGTTCAATAAGTAATTTTGTATTTATTTACAGTAAGTTTATAGAAGTAGAATTAATATGTGAAAAGAATGACCTCCTTTGGGACTTGACACATCAAATAATTTTTATCATTTTACACTACCATCAATAATTTAAGTATGATAGGACTTCCCTGATAGCTCAGACAGTAAAGAATGTGCCTGCAATGCAGAAGACCCAAGTTCAACCCCTGGGTTGGGAAGATCCCCTAGGGAAGGGAATAACTACCCATTCCAATATTCTTGTCTGGAGAACTCTGTGGACAGAGGAGCCTGGCAGGCTACAGTCCCTGGGGTTGCAAAGAATTGGAAATGACTGAGTGACTAACATTTTAAAAGGTACGACACTAAAAGGTAATTCAACTACAAGCTGAACAGCATTTGATGGCATCATTATTTTATAATTTTCGTAAAATTAATAGATAAGATGGTACCATATGGTGGTTAACTTATTTTTAACCAATCTGCCCCAAGAATTTCACAGGTAATTAGATAACATGACCATTTTTCTCTTTTAATTTGGCTTTCTATATTTTATTCTTTGACAAGTGGTAATATGTAAGGTAGCCTGCATGTGATGCCATAATTTTCCATTAGCAAATTCTTAAGATATTCACAGAATTGAGATTAAGCTTATGGATCAGGAAGATCCTCTGGAGGAAGGCATGGCAACCCACTCCAATATTCTTTTCTGGAGGAGTCCATGGACAGAGGAGCTTGGCAGGCTGCAGTTCATGGGGTCACAAAGAGTTGGACACGACTGAGCCACTAACACCTTTTTACTTTCAGTCTTCTGCTGCTGGGAATAATACTGTTTAATATAGCAAGATATCAAGTGCTTAGAAATAGACTAAAGTCAATTAATAGACATAGCGAGGATGCTTTTTTTAAGAGGTACTATGAAACTCCAGTACTTTGGCCACCTCATGCGAAGAGTTGACTCATTGGAAAAGATTCTGATGCTGGGAGGGATTGGGGGCAGGAGGAGAAGGGGACGACAGAGGATGAGATGGCTAGATGACATCACTGACTCGATGGACGTGAGTCTGAGTGAACTCCGGGAGTTGGTGATGGACAGGGAGGCCTGGCGTGCTATGATTCATGGGGTTGCAAATAGTCGGACACGACTGAGTGACTGAACTGAACTGAAACATGAAAACTGACTCTTCCTAATTAGTATTCCAGGAGCTACAAAATCCTTCCTATTCCAAAAAAAAAAAAAAAAAAAAAATGACCAGGAAGAAACAGAGGAGAAAGACCACTAACAAAAAGCACATAGGTGAATGGCACCGCCCTACCTACTTAATATAAAATCTAAAAACTCGACACACCCTACTTGCTACCCACTCCCTATTCCCCTCTATCCTGTTTTATGCTTCATAATCTAACATTTGCTGATTAATCTTTTTGTCTGTGTACACTAAGAATGTAAGCTCCATAAGGGCACTGAATTTGTATCTCTTTGACTCATGACTGTATTTTTAGGGCTTGACAGAACAATGCATGCTCCCTAATGAGTGCTTCATAAATGCTTATTGAGTGAAGGAATGAATGAGTGGATTGTGGAATATCACAGAGGAGAAACTGTGCCCAAACTCTAGTTGATACCGATATGCCCAAACTCTAGCTGATACATCAAACCTGATACAAGTAAATGACTTATTCCAGAGTAGTGTTGTAAACATGTAGTTTTGGTGCCATGCAACAAATGGAGACAGAAGGCAACCAATGAAACAGAAGAGAAGATGGAATCCTATCTGTCTAAGCATGCCTTCCTTGCTTTCTGAGGAGGAATTGGAGATAGATTTCAGAAGCTCATTGTATATTATTGTTAGATAAGGATGTACATTTCAGAAGCTCATTGTATATTATTGCCATATAAGGATACACACACATATACACACATCCGTGTGAGAGAGCCATGAAAATGCACAGCTAGAAGCATAGAGCCACGTGAATACGCTATTTGCCCACACAGGATTCTGTGAATGTAGTGCTTAAGTTAACTTTAACCTCTGCAGGAGGTATTCTGGCACATAGAATCAGTTCATCTCAGCATTTTCAAATCTTTTAAAAATTCATTTAAGAATCCATTTAAGAATATCTTGAGATATGGCAATGGAGAGGAGCCTAGAATATGGAAATTTCAATTGATAACTGCAGCTCAAGTTCTGATGTGCATACTGTGTAGGCCAGAGGTAGAGTATCCTATGAAGAGTTATACTTCCTAATGATGCTTTTCTGAGAGCTGAGAATACAAAGAGCATGGTCTAGAATTCCCAGCCTTTCTCTGCACCTCCTCCCCATTACCAATATCTTCTTACGTCTCACTGTTCTTCTCATATTCATTGGTCACTTCTTGGTCTGTCATCACATCAGTGACTTGTAGTATCCTTAACCCTTGCCTTCCATCTCATCTATGATTCCCCTAACCCAACAGATTTCCCTAACTTAAAATGTCCGTAGTTATCAAAGACAGAAAATCTGCTTCCTCTCAGCAGTCAGTACTGCAGCTAGAAAGGCTCCTTTTGGTTGGCTGGTGATTCTTTTTATTCAAGGAATAGCCATTGGTATTTTAAAATCAATTTTCTTTATGACTGTATTTAACTCTAAATCATTTTGTAAAACTTTCTCTTAAGTCAAATCAGCACTAAACTGTCTCTGTGGTTGTTCTGTATCTCGGCTCTCCTTTGATCCGCCCATGGAATTGAGAGTAGGGATGCTAGAAGAGATCAGTAAAAGATCAACTCATCAACCCTACTGTTAATCACAAAGTGAATTCACTCTTAGCAGCCACCCTTCTCCAAGGATATAGAGCGCTGAGCATCTCTCTATTCTTCCTTTTGTGTGCTGTGCTCAATGGACATTGTCCATATCTCCATTTCTGTGACTCTGCCATCAAGGACAATCTCTTAGACTCTGCCTGTCATTGTGATTATTGGCAGTATCACTGAATTAAGGTAATCAGGCCATATTCATTGTGTGTACTTGAAGCAGAAGCTGAAACCACAGGTAAAATTGAAATGCCCAGTAATGGCCATTTCAGTGTTGGTTTCCTGTACTTTTCTAAAGTACATTTGCTTTTGCTTTTCCTCCTTGCCTGCTGAGATCATTGTGTGGGTGTGAGTGTCTGAGGGCTCGGGTTGATAAGTTGCAGAGGGAAAGGGAGATGGGGGAAGGCCACACAGCTTGAATAAATAAGTTCGTGAAAATATACGGTGCTCTAGCATGCCCTACTGCCATGTCTCCATCACTACACAAGGATGTCTTCATGTATTAACTTCAGCATCAGAATTCTGAAGGCAGGGAAGCAAAAGTAGCAGCTGTGGGAGCTCCCTAAAGTGGCGCCGGGCATGACATTCTGAATTCTGAAATTGCAAACCCACAGTTCAGTGGTTGCAGCAACACAGAATGCAGATGGCGTGTTCCTTTGGATTGTCAGGTAGTTCTACAGTGTAGAGAAATGGCTTCAGTTCACTCCTGTTGGCTCTGTCACTGCCTTTTAACACCCATGTGTCAGGAAAGCCATGTTGCAGTGACAATCATGTGTTGGTAATGGGGCTCAGAGGAGAGTACCCTGGGAAAGTTTGAAATTAACCATTTCAGAATGGAGGATTCTTTTCCACGTGTTCCATGTTAGAGAAATGAAAAAAGGCTGTGCTGTATAGATTAGGGGGCTGCAATAACTCAGATTCATTTGATGTATATTAGGAAATTAAAGATTAGATGAAATCCTTCATTCTTTTTCCTTTTTTTTTTTTTAGAATTACAAATACATGTTTTTTCCCCCCATGGCATGAATAAAGGGAGATAAGTACACATTAAAACCACCTTGGTGATTAAACCATCTTCTTTTCATCTGTAAATATCAGATAATAGAGTCAGAGTAAATACAAAACTGTAATTAACTTTAAGGCCTCGGTTGATGCACTGTACGAATAGGGCCCAAATACTTTTCCAGTAGCAGCATAGTAAAAAAAAAAAAAAAATCCTCTCCATTTAGGAATCACGTTTAGAGGCTTCTCATTTCGAGGGACATTCCACCTTCTCTCCCCACACAACCTTCCTGGTCAATTGAGATAATCAGGTTCCTGACCATTTGCAATAACCCTGTAGGAGACTGGTTAAGAGATGCTGGTTTGATCCCTGGGTCGGGAAGATCCACTGGAGGAGGGCACAGCAACCCACTCCAGTGTTCTTGCTTGGAGAATCCCATGGACAGAGGAGCCTGCTAGGCTATTGTCTATAGGGTCACAAAGAGTTGGACATGGCTGAAGGGACTTAGCACACACATATGCTTCTAGGTATCTCCAGCTTACCAACTGTCTTGTGACCCAAATCCAACAAGTGCTATCTGTACATGTGAAACATATTTAGAAAGTAATTTTTTTTAATATTTCAAAGTTACATTTTTGAAACAGTCAGCTTAGGGGTGTCTTCCATTGAGTTGAGGAAGAGAGGTGCAGTGGGGAGCATATGTAAAGTGTTATTTTCCTAGTAGAGTGATTAACTATGTCTTACAAAGGCAACTAGTCAGCTGACATTTTCTTGTATGGGGAATGTCCATGCCCACATTGCAGCCTTGTGTGTGGGTCTCACATGTGCAATCACAGATGCAAACACCCCACAACCATGCATAATTGGAGACTTAACAATATCTACCTGTCAATCTATGTACAGTGGGCCAATTTAGGATAACTGAGGACCCATCAGTGAAAGGCATTTAAGAGCAAGCTTAGTTTTATGGGGGCAGGCAGGACTCAATTTGTTTTACCTTTTGTAAAATATACTGAGCTCAGATGTCCTAACTCTGCTTGTTATCTGTATGACCAGAGGCAAGTTAGTAGCTTTCTCTAAATTTGAGTTTGTTTTGGAGATATTAATAATACTTTACTTTAACTTGTAGAAGTTATTAAATGAGAGACTCCATGTGAAAGCACTTCACACACATTACCTGGCATTTAGAAGTCCTCAGAGGCTGTTAACAGTGGTCAGTGTTGTTCACACAACCCCTAGGAAAGTCATGGAGGGAAAACCAAAAGTTGACATAACTTATTCATCTGCATTTCTTAAAGGGCTTTCCTGGTCATTCAGATGGTAAAGAATCTACTTACAATGCAGGAGACCCAGTTCTGGTGTTTCTGGGTCAGGAAGATCCCCTGGAGAAGGGAATGGCAACCCACTCCAATATTCTTGCTTGGGAAATCCCATGGACAGAGGAGCCTGGCAGGCTACAGCCCTTTCAGAATCTTACTATGAAAATTATTTAGGATCATAAGCAGTTAATGCTGGAAGGAAACATCAAGTTTGAGTCTAATCCTCCTCATTTTACCATTGAAGAAAAAATGTTCAGGGAGGTCTATAAAGTGACTTTTAAATGTCATACATCTATTTGGAAGAAATGACCCTGTCAGGGTGCTGGGATTATTCCAACCCAGTGTGATTTCTGCTATCACACATAGCACTCATATATTCCACTCTAAAAATTAACTGGACTTTTCAAGTCTTTGAAAACAGAATGATTTTAGTGTCAACTTACTATATGTAAAGCTTCCCAAAACCTATTAAATGACTGGAACCATGGGGCCAGTTAGTATCAATGATAAAACCAATTGTCTAACATGCATGTGAGTGAAGTGAAAGTCATTCAGTTGTGTCCGAACTCGTCTATGGAATTTTTCAGGCCACAACACTGGAGTGGGTAGCCATCCCCTTCTCCAGGGGATCTTCCCAACCCAGGGATCGAACCCAGGTCTCCTGCATTGCAGGCAGTTTCTTTACCAGCTGAGCCACAGAGGGAGCCCAAGAACACTGGAGTGGGTAGCCTAGCCCTTCCCCAGGGGCATAATATGCATAGTCACTGCCTTATTAGGCACTGTATGCAACCAATCTTTGACCATTCCTTCTGCAAATACTTACTAAATCTCTGGAGTATGCGAGACACTGTGCTAGCAATAGTGATGTATATGCTAGCAATAATTTTATATAATAATGTGTACTGAACACTTATGCCACTTCAGACCACGGGTAAAGGGTTGCTTCTGTAATCTAATTTGATTCAAACAGAAGCCCTATGGAATAAGTACTACTACTATTTTCATTTTATGATATATGAAGGAAAATCAAATAAGATTTAAATCCTCAGTCTAAAAGTATTTGTCTTCTGGCACATAGTGGCTGCTCAATAAAATATTTGTTGAATGGATAGACTTACAATCTAATACAAGTGAAGTAAATATGAAAAAAAAATTAATGCACTAAAACTACCCTAGGCAGTATAAAAAGCAATATACCAAACTACAGTTAGGGCTCGAAAGAGGAGATGGACTCCATTCAGGAAAAGACCTGAATAGATAAGATTCTTAAATATGCAGATGAATCCTGCCTTAAAGTGCATTTCAAATTATGGCCTTCTTTTCTGATGTATGCAGAAGCAGATCATTCAGGGCCTAGCTACACAGAAACAACATTTTTTTAAGGGTTATTAAGACTTTCACTTTCAAGTGTTTCTTTTACTTTTAGAGGGACCTCTTCCTGTAATGACAGAAATACATCTGGAACACACCTGTACTCCTAATTCCCCGTTATGCCATTTTAAGCCACTTCCTTAGGATAAAGAGCACCTACTCTCTGAGTCTTTAAGGCCCCTCCATTTTCAAATGAACTCTCCTGTAAGCACGAAGGTACTAGGAAATTGCTAGTTCAGTCAAAAAGATTTTTTTTAATTTATTTAAACTGATGCTCTTCTCCGGAGATTATATTACAATTCTAGCTATGATGCATATTCACAAAATGAAGAAATTTTAGAGGATTTGGGGGGTATTTGGTTCAAGATGGCAAAGGAAATGGGTGCCGTTCTTGAAGCTTCTTTCTTTCAGGCATGCTTTCCTATTTTTTTCTATCTGGAGTCTGACAGAGAGAGCTCACCTAGAAGCCCTGAAGTAAGTTTTATTTGGAGAGGAGACATTTTTCCCCTTCTACAGACATGAGCCTTGCAGGATTTATCACCTGCTCCCAGGGTGAGAAACTTCTTTGGCAGTAATCTGTCTGCTCTAACTTGCCTTGACTTTGGTTCCTTGGCCAACTGCTTGCCCCTTGTTTTCACGCCAGTGATTAGGTTGTTTGCTAAGGGAGAAGGGAAAAGAAGCAGCTAAGGCCAAGATGCCCAAATTGCTCTGTTACCCTTGCCTGCTTTGTTTTGCTTTCCTTGTGTCTCAGCTCTAGTTATCCTCCCCTGATCAAACTTTTCTTTGCTTCTCCTTAATGGCTGCCTGGATTTTAAATCTCTTTCCTTTTCCCCCCCCTTCTTCTTGACTTTCATTGATTTGCTTGTTTATGAAGCTCATGAATTTAAATGCCATGAAGTATCTTTTTTAAAAAAGAAAAACTAAGAATCTAAGAACATCTGTAGGGGGTCTCAGCCTTAGTGGACTTGAAGTCTTATACTGTACTTTAGCTTCCACTCCCACCCTCGAGCATCACAGAGAAACGTTCTTGGCATTTCTCTCTCTGGGAAACATTGTGGAAACACTTGTACTCTAGAATCAGGTAGTGAAAATGAAAGTTGCTCAGTTGTGTCTGATTCTTTGCGACCCCATGGTCTATACAGTCCATGGAATTCTCCAAGCCAGCACACTGGAGTGGGTAGCTGTTCCCTTCTCCAGGGGATCTTCCCAATCCAGGGATTGAACCCAGGTCTCTTGCATTGCAGGTGGATTCTTTACCAGGTGAGTCACCTGGGAAGCCACCAGGAAAACTCATGGAGATCAAGTTCAAATCCCAATTCGTTTCTCTCCAGCTATGTGACCTTGGTTCTGGAACTTCTTGGTATCTTTTCCTGATTTGCAAAATGAAGGTATTTCTTTTTGCTGTAGTATTACAAAGATCAAATACCATGGCTAATATTGATGGTTAGCCTAGTGCTCAGGAAATCTTAATTTCCTACCCACCTCCCTTTTTTCCTCTCCCTATTCTTCCTCGAAGGTGGGAAAAAATCTAACACTTGTTATACAAAAGAGAAACAAGGAGGAATGAAGGATGAAATGGTTAAAACTCCAATTTTCCTTTTCTGTACTTAACCAGTGGGTCACTCAAGGTACTTCACAATTTGCTGAGAGAACCATTAAATACCATTAGTAGGTCATCTGCCACTGACTCTAAAACTATAGTCTTTAAAATTCACACAAATAGGGAAATCATCCTAATTGCTCCGATCACTTTGATTTGGGCCACAAGGCCATGGTGACAGATGCACTAAGCATCACATAAATACCAGGGTGTTTCCTTTAGCTGGCATAATTTGCAGGATACAAATGGTCATGTGCTATCATTATGTAATATGATATCATTTAAAAATGTAAAACTGTAACTAGGCTATTTTGACCAATTGGCCCTGCATCTTTAACCGTCTTGTCGAACACCCTTCCATTTATTCTGGTCTCATTTAAATGACCCTCACATCTCAAGGTGCCTGATATTTGCTCTTTTCTCCTTCAAACTCTAAAAGGAGAATTTACATTAATACAGTATATAGAACTGGACTGAACATTGGAGACTAGATAGTCTTTTAAAAGTCCTTTAACTATGAGATGTGTGATTCTAGTCCAGTCTTCTAAATGGACAGATAAAGAAACCTATCTGAAGTAGTGAATTTACCAGGCATAGGTAAGTGGAATGAGCAGCTGGTTCAGAATTTGACAGATCTTCCTGACCTAGGTTAGGCTGAGAAATTAATTTTGTATCCTTATGCATGTAAAGATGTGTTTCTGTGCATATATGTACATTCTCCCCTGCTAGAAACGGTGTTGAGATACTGAGATCCCTGCAAATGTCACACTTCTGGGGGGTTTTGTTTTATTTTTCCTAAATGCAATCGTTTTTATTCACCAGTAATAAAATTTTGTGTTCATATTTGAAACGTAAAACAATTCATAAAGAACACTAAAACTGCCTGAAATTCCAGGAGTAACATCTATAAAGGTCTTGATAAATGTTATGTTGATACATTTTAAATTTCATAAAAGCATATGTAAAACTTCTGAAGTAAGATCAGTATTTGGTTGGTCCAGATGCCAAGACTTACATTTTAACCGAAAGCATGATGTAGGCCAACACTCCTCAAAGTGTGGTCTGGGACCAGAAGTATCATCACCTGTGAACTTGAGAGAAATGCAAATCATCAGGCCCCACGTAGGACCTACTAAATCAAAAACTTCGGAGCTGGGCCCAGAGATCTGGGATTTTTACAAGCCACCTGACTGTTCTGATGAAAGATCAAGTCAGAGAGGCTTTGGTATAAGGGATAGTTTGAAAGATCTGAGTTTGCATTCATCTTAGCTATGACACTCATTAGACTGTGACCTTGAGTAAGTTAGTCACCCGACTGTGAGCGCTGGGTTCTTCATGATGAAGTACAGATAATATTTTCCTTGAAGTGTTGGTGTGGAGATTAGAGACAGATTATGTGAAGTATTGAATACAATGGCTAGCCCATTGAAGGAGCTCAAATGATGACCGCATTATATGAGACCATCATAGCTTTCATCAGCTGTTCCGTTGTACGGCTCATCCCTGAGAAATATAGTTGCATGTGCTCTCAAAGAGAAACTCACTGTTGTTCATATTTAAAATTGCAAATGGTGTTTCAGCCAGAGAGATGTGATTGCTGTTTCCAAATGTGAGCTCCTCAGAAACAGCATGTGATTCATCCTTGCCAATTGTCTCATTTTAAAGGAACATAACTATTTTTTAAAGCATTTTAAACTATATATTTTGAGCTAATAATTCTAGACACGAGCTTCTCCAAGAAGAATTCCAATTTGATAGTAAAACTCTAAACTACGGATGTGAAATTATATGGGATTTTGTCCTTCTCTATTTACCACAAATAGAAAAATCAAAATAGACCCAGGGCGTTAAATCCCTCTTCCTAAGAAAATTAACAGCTACTTAGGAAACAGTGCATCAAAGAAAAGACTATAGATCTAAGAATGAAATAGAAATAAATATGATTGTATGTGTTTTTAGTTTTATTTGTAATGTCTTAAGATAATAGTCCTGGAGTTATTCTATGACCAGGTAAAGTGACCTTAGGGAAGGTGGCTGTAATAAGTTATGAAGTAAAAGAAGCAAGACAAACTTATTAATGTGCCAAACAACTTCCCTCTAAGTCTACAGAGGGTCCAGATGGACTGAATTTGGACCAACCTGGCCCAGAGTAGCAAATGTCAATATCTGTGCCTTGCAATCTTATTCAACTGTAAGCTTGCCTTAGCAGCAACTACTGGCAGCTAAGTATAGAGATGTTTACCTACACATCTTTGGAGAATGTGCCTTCCATTTCTGTTCCATGTGTTTTAACCACCTTAAATTGAGAAGGGTTAAGTTCAGTCGCTCAGTCCTGTCTGACTCTGCAANATAAAGATGCATTAGGCTTCTGTATGTTTGCTTGTGTATTATCTGCCCCCAACCCTAGAATCAGCCATTTCTCCAAGGGGTCCTGGTATCCTCCTCCCACTTTTTTTTTTTTTAGAATTATATTGGAAACCGTGATTTAAGTGTGATTTGATATTTTTCATTCTCTGTTTTGATTTAGCTTTAATGTAGGTTGGCCATGCAGGACTTGATGTTTGTCCCACACACTGTGAAGAAGACATCTTTTCTTTCATTTCCACTTATGTACTGTATGAACTTTAGGTTTTTTTTCCAGTTGTTTTGCTTTATTGTCTGGGACCTTTAGAATCAAACTGCTTTGACCATCTAAAAAGGGATGCACTTTTGTTTTAGTTTGACAGAACATAGTTTTCTTCCACAGTCAACCTTACTGTGAGGAAAATATCAGAAATTAAACTAGACTAAATTAAACTAAATTAATGGAATGCTACTACTGAATTTTTTAAGTGAATTGATGAAAGTTTGTTCCTTAACATAAAATCAAGATGAGTTCAGTTGTTTTGAGACAATTATGCTTTCATTTTTCTTAAACACTGTTACAATGATCTGCCTTTTGAAAGATGTCTGAGAAATGGCATATTGCTGTAGAGTCATTGGTCATGAGATAGCAGCTTCAAAGAGGAAAAAATATTTATTCAAGCAATTACTTTCATCATAAAATATACTGTTAGAAGGTTATCTTAAAAACTATCTTCCACTCAGTCATCTTAATATTGAGAAAAATGACTTATCTAAGATCATTCATTTATATAGCTATGAAACTAGAATGAGAATTCAAGTGTCCTAGAATGCCACTCCCATCTAGAACAGAAAAAAAAAAAAAAAGAAAAGAAAAAAAAATTATTCCCCAAATTTACTAACGAGAGATGAAACTGATTCACTGAAGCATTTGGTGACTAGGGACATGACCATCTGAATTGCATTTGCTATTTTTTACCTGAGATTCACTGACTAGAACCAAAATTTTTAAAAAGAGGTTCATCTTTGCTTGGGAACACTTGTACAAGGAAAAGCTAACTTATGTAAAGGAAAATAAAGTACACAGCTAATTAGACTGATTTTGATGATTCACCAAGAATATTTCTCTTTGAATGATACTAATAATGGATATAAAGGTTTCCTAAAAAATGTCATTAATCCAATGCTGTTGCGTTTATCCTTCCCAGCAATGTCAGCAATGTCTTGTCTCATGACTTAGTTTCTTATTTCTCTCTGTTTCTTCAGTTTTGATTCTTGGAATTGGTGACAAGGAAGGCCATCTGTAAGGTGGGCACACCAGAAACTTGGAAGGCATTAAGATATCATGTCTGCTCTTTAATTTCTTGGAGCAGCATTTCTTAGCTCCTGGGTTACCAGAAAGAAGAGTGTTAAAAGTCTTTCTATGAAGATGAAAAATGGATAAATGATGACCATTTTGACCCTCGCAAATCACCCCATCTCAAGCCTGCTTTGTCCTTGTGGTGTCCCATACCCTGAGAGACAGAAAGACAGGAAAGGTGGCCTCATTTGAGGGTGAAGAGAGAATTTCAGCTTTCTTAAGCATCTTTCTTCTGTACTCCTGACCAGCGTTTTACAGAGGACTTGGAAGCCCGGTGCTTATGAGCTGTTCCTCTTAGTTTGGGAGCCATTATTCAAAAATAGACATCCCTGAGAGTTGCAGGAGGTAAGCAAAGAGTCTATTTGCTGTGTACCAGGTGCTAACATCATGATTATAAATAAAGCTGGTGTTGACACGCCTTCCCTCATTTCGGGTTTCAGTGGTCACATGGATCCAGTGGGAATGGCAGGGTGTCAGGGAGCACATAGTTTTCATTGCTAGGAGACAAGAGTGAATTCCAAAATATCAAAAACTCATTTATGCGTCAGTTTTCTCAGGTTTAGTGACCATGAACATAACCAGTTTTTAGGAAGAAAACTAGTAATAAAAGGAGAGAATTTAGAACAACGTCTTTAGTTGGAGAACGAATGCTTGAAGAGAGACATTAATATAGGTGTTGCCTTTGGTAAAAATATGAATTCTCACTGAGAAATAACAAAATAATTAACAAAATTATGAATATTTTTTAATGTAATTGACATAAGCCCTAGTACGGGAAAGAAGCTCATATTCCTAATTTCTTTAAAAACTATATTTGGACAGACCAAAAGAATGTGATTCAAAGAATCTCAATATAGGAGGGAATGTTATTTGGCAATCCACTGACCCTAGTGAATTTTTTTTTTTTTGAGAGGAAACTTTTTTCTTCTCATCTCTGAATATAATCTGATTAACTCTGATCATTTAATTCAGCTGAATAACACATATTGAAAAACAGTTAATCAGTAAAAGGAAAGCATAACATAAGTTTCACCAAATATCTGGCTCCTAAGTAAATTCTTTCAAAAGAATCCAATAGTAAATGTGGCCCGATGAAATGTTTTACAGAATTTTGCCAGTAGTGGAACAGAAAGACCTGGCCTACGTGTGAAGGCCTTTTAATCACGCCTACCCTTTCCACAGCCTTTCTTCCATTCTTCCTTCCTTCTTTCTCTCTTTCTTCTTTCCTTCCATCCATTTAAACTTGTTTGTGGAAAACGTTCTCTCTATACACTCCTTATTGTTGTAGATGTTGAATATACAGAAGTCAGTTAGAAAAAGTACTCCTTTATTGAAGCTTAAATTCAGGTGATTAGCTTTCACAAATGCCATGTTGCAGGACTGTGGAGGATTGAAACAGTGAGATGGCAGGGAAGAGTGTACTCCAGCACCCATCAAACATTTCTTAATGACCTCCCTTCCCTTTGAGAAGAGAGGATATGTGCATGCACGCCCAGTCATTTCTGACTCTTTGCTACCCCATGACTTGTAGCTCTCTCTACTCCTCCGTTCATGAAATTTTCCAGGCAAGAATACTCTGATAGAGAACAAGGGAATTCGCTCATCTCCTTTTTAATTGGACAGGGGCTTGCGACTCAGAAATAACTCTATTCTAGTGGTCCTGCTTAGAGTCTGGAAAAGAGTTGTTCAAATCAGATGAGAGACAGTTCTTTGAAAGGCTATGGCTACCATGAAGAAAAAAAAAAAAAAAGATTTACAATTCAAAGCCAGACTTAATAATACATAACAAATTGCAGCTCTGTTTGGGAATCTCCCTAGGTACCATTCCTAAGGATTCCAAGTGTTTAATTGAAATTTCTTTGGGGACAGTAGTCATCATTCACTTAAGCTTTATATTTGTGCATGAAGGAAGAAAGTCAAAGGGCTAATAGACCGAGCGAGCAGAGTGGCTGCTTTTCAGCTGCGGGCCACGATGAGCCAGCAACTCTCAGAGGAGCGCTTATCCTGGAGACAGCTTGCTTACGATGCCCTCCAGGGACAGTGGGAGGAGGACAGAAATGTGACTGACAGCTGTTTCTTCCTGGACTGAGACAGCATGCATGATCCCAGTGTAGCCTGTTTAATCAAACTATTTTCAGTCAAGAGGATTAAAACACCTCCGAGATGGAGAAGTATTCTGTTCCAGATTTATTCTTAGAAAGACTATTCTTTTTACCTTTGCGGTTAACATCAAGAGTTTTAATCCTAGGGGAACTTGTGTCTTCCCATTTTCAAACAAAAGTTAATGAGGAACTATTATTCTAGGAATATTTTAGCTGCTAAAATTTGTGATGGAATCAAAATAAAAGAAACACTGTTATACTAATTCTGCTTTCTTTGTTCAGAGATCCTTGTTGTTCAGTCACGTGGTTTTGTCTGACTCCTTGTGACCCTACAGATTGCAGCATATCAGACCTCCCTGTCCCTCACCATTACCTGAAGTTTGCCCAAGTTCATGTCCATTGCATCGCTGATGCTGTCCAGCCATCTCATCTTCTGACACCCTCTTCTCCTTCTTTCAATTCATGATACAGGAGTCATAGGTTAGCTTTCATTTGTTCCACATTCTATAAATCTGAAGTGCTAACTCTGTTGTTGTTCTCTGGATTTTCCAGGTGCAGTTTTTACCTCCATACTGAGAAATACTTACATGCAACCAGTTTAATTTTTTAACAGCTTTGCTGAGATATAAGTTAAAATAATAAAATTCTCCTGTTTCAAGTGTGCAACTGAATTTTAGTAAATTAACAGTTGTACACCCATCACCACAATATAATTTTAGCACATTTCTATCATCCTCAAAAGATTTCTCCTGCTTCTTTGCTCCCAGCTCCAGTCCCAGGCAACAGACTGGTTTAATTTTAAGCTCACATTATCATGATTTCTGCTCATCACCTGAAGGGTCTAGTTTTCATTTCGTTGGATGTGGACTTTCTTCTGTATTTTTTAATACAGTAGATATTATCATCCTTATTTTATAAATAAGGCAATTGAGATTGAGAGAAGCCAGGAAATTGACCCAAGATCCCAGAGCTAAGAAGCAGAAGGATTTGAATTTTGTTTAGTCTGATTCTATGGCCCTTTTGCACTGAGCCACACATCACTATAGTTAGAAAGTGAGCTGACTGTGGACTTTAAGGGAAATGGGAAATGAGTGATTATTCTTATGTATGTACCATTCCACTCTTCTTATTAATATATACATACTGTATACACACACACACACACACACATCATGTCTCTTTTTTTACTTTGAGTTGTGTTAGGGTTTATTGGCTGCCAGTTTTCTGATGCTAACTTACTATCATTACTGAAGAATAAAATTGAATACAATTTTATAATGTTACTCACTAGCCAACTAATTCTTTATGGCAGAAAGTTTATTAAGAGATACTTGTATTTTTCAGGGTTTTTTTTTTAATTTGTAGTGCAAATAATCAGATCTAACATATGACATATCAAAATGGTGCTAAATTTTATCAAGTTGGATAGGTGAGGATTTTAATAAATCTCAGATACCAACTCATGACATTGCAACAAAAATTAGCGTCAGTTGGTAAGAACTTATTTGGAGCTGCCAACATCTGAGTTTGAATCACTGCTTTTACATGGACCAGTTTTATATTCTTTGGTGGGTCATGTAATTTCCTGGTCTTCCATTATTTAAATAGATCTGAAAATGGTAGTTATTGGCATTAGCAAGTTCTCAAGAACCCAATGTTTCTTTTTTGGATCATTTAGTTGTGTATATCTACTATTATACAGTTTCAAACAATTCAATATTAACTGCATTATTTTAGATAAATCTGGTTAATGGAACAAGGAAATCTAAAGTATATGAAGGATCCACCTCAGTCAGAATTAATGTCTCATTCCTGTGAAGTCAGAAATCAGTAATACTGATGCCTAGATTCCTTCCCGACAGGTGGAACTCTGGGAACAAGGCTTCTTTCATCCAGTGGCACTGCCATCTTGAATCCATCTTCACTCATATCACTCGTATCATAAGGGGAAAAGAACATGGAAAAGGATCATTTGCCTTTTAAGGTCTCTGGTTTTTAAATGGCACCATCACTTCTGCTTCACTGGGTTGATGACAGGTCCCGGCTGGAAAACCACTCTCTATGGCAGTTTTGTACCATGGAAAGGGAGACACTAATTTTGGTGGACAGTTAATTTTCTCTGGCACTCAAGATGAGTTTCTAAGGCAGAAGATTAGAGGTGATCTGACCCTGAACCTTAATCGAGTCAAAACCCTTGAGCCAATTAAATATTTGAAGAGAGGGTAGTGGATAACTGGATTGCTTCACTCTCAAACAAGGAGATGGTCTTAATTAGCTGTTTTCAGAAGTTTTCTCACCCACAAATATTATTTAAATAAGAAAGCAGAAATGCTCCGGGGAAGAGACCCCCCCCAGGGATCCTGGAAAGAGAGATTAAAACCACTCAAGAGGATCTTGTGATTACTTTTTCTCTCATTGTTTTCTGATTTAAAGTTTTCATTTTCTCTCCCTCCTTTTGTTATTTTTTTGGCCACACATCTTGTGGGATCTTACTTCACTGACCAGGGATTGAACCTGAGCCCGCAGTGAAAGCATGGAGTCCTAACTACTGGACCACCAGGGAAGTCCCTATTTCTTAAAACTTATTTAAATGGTCACTCCTGAAAGCCTAAAGCAGAGATGAAAGACTGGCAAGCCAAACATCTCTTCTGTTGGATTGCTTTTTCAAAATTACATTTTTGACCATCATTTATGATAGGTAAATAGCCGATAAAATCTAGATATTAGGCTTTTCTAGAAAAATTGCAATACCTAGCAACAGTAATTCTATCTTCTTGAATGACAATAATCTACTGGCTGAATAACAGCTGCCTTATCTAAAAGGGACCTGTACTTCATCCCATTTTTTAACAGGTCCCCACGACTCCTTATTGCCCTGTACACAACTTGACTTAGCTTCTTACATCAACCACTGGGTTTCTGTAAGTCATTTACATTTACAAAATATAATCTAATGGGAAGTTTTGCGACCTCACTGAAATTTTTATCTTTTTCAAGCAAGCAGATAATTATTAAAAACTTATGAGCAAGAATAAATTGAATCTCCACTTTGAATTGTTCTTCAGCCTATTTTTCATAGAAAGTTCTGCTGTGTGAGCCTCTCCTTCTTGAAAGACATTTATTTATGAAATGAATTTTCCACAATAATTATTCCCAGTTGCCCGTGTTACTCCCTGTAGCCTTTTGGCTTCCAGGATTTTAGTCTTCTACTCTGAATTAATTGAAGTAGTGATTTTTCTTGTACCAAATGAAGGGCCTGTAGAGCAACAATATAAGTGACAAAAAAGATAGTGGCACTTTTGTGAAATTCAGCCGTCTCTTCCGTAGAGTTNCCTTTTGGCTTCCAGGATTTTAGTCTTCTACTCTGAATTAATTGAAGTAGTGATTTTTCTTGTACCAAATGAAGGGCCTGTAGAGCAACAATATAAGTGACAAAAAAGATAGTGGCACTTTTGTGAAATTCAGCCGTCTTTTCCGTAGAGTTGTAACTGATCATGTCTTCCTGAGGATGGGGAGTGAAACTCTGACATCTGTCATGGTTGTCAAAGTCGGCATTAACACAAAATAATAAGTTATTTAATACAGGATTCAACTTTATTATTTTTTCAAGTGAGCTGTCTATCACCAAGTTCTGAAGTGGGTTTCTTTCAAGTCTCCCTGTCTCCAGAGAAAAAGGGGAAAAGGCAGTGTGTCCCTGGCCAGGCTCTATGACTCATTATGTCAATCAAGCCCCACTTCAGAAGGGAATAAAGAGATTTGTATCTCAAAGCTGTGCATAACGACTCTTCGGCTTTTCATTTCATATTTATGAGCGGTTTACTTTGAAGTGTTTATCAGCCAATGCGCAGAAACATGAGGGAGCCTTGCCTGAAACCATACTCAGGCGTCTAATCTGTGAAACGCTCGCTGAGCAGACTAGCTCATCAGTGCATGCCATGCAAAAATAAATACATAAATAAACTTTTTGTTATTTGAGGTCTTGGAGCCATGTCTTTATATGAACTATAAAAAAGGGATAAATGGTGCTGAACATTTTGAAATTGGTGTAACACGGGAAACTTAGCTCTGTGATGTGCAAAACGAATGAGGGACAGATATTTCTTGCTTGAAACAAAACTTGATAGAATGCGGAGAAATAAAAATATACAAATATTTAGGTATACTTCTCACCTGGTCTAAGGCTTTGGATCTGTCCAAGTGCTCACTTAATGACTGAGGATAGTATAAAGTAGGTTTTTTTGTTTTGTTTTTTTTTAATATTTTTTGAAGATTATGTAATTGTCAGAATGGTTGGGGAGATGTCACTACCAAGATGTTGAAACCACTATATGGGAAGCTGTTTTACATTTTTAACATCCCATCTGTATTAATATCCCATGCATATTTTAAGATATGTGAAATGGGCAGAAGGAAAAGTCAGGGAAGCTAATAAAGAGGGGGGCATAGAAGAAAATGAAATATTGATTCATAATGAAAAGAATGGGTACCTTTTCTATATTTTTAATCTACCTGCCTATCTTTGTTCAATTATTTTGACAAATATTTATTGAGCAGCTACTATAGTAGATCCTGACTTTACAAGGGTACAGTCAACCAGAGCTGCTGAAGAGGATCTCATGTTAGAGGAGGCCAGCAAATGAACAAGTCAATTGTCGGTGTCACAGTTAGTTACTGTGACCAAGGGATGCTCAGTCCCCCACTTCGTTATATTAGGTCCTGTATATCTGCGTGCATTTCTCATTTGTTAATAGCAAAAAGGGTATTTAAAGAAAAAAAGGAAAATTCGCTTTGATAATCTGTGAAGTATTTCACTGATTTGAACAGCTGGGAGAAAATTAAGCCTATGAGCCTATAAGCCATTCGCTTATAATAAGGTGACTTCCTGTGTTGCCCTTTTTTCTACAGATTCTTCAAAGAGCTCTTTCCCTTTCCTAGTATCCCCCCTTCCAGTATCCTGAGTGGGAAAAGTGGCTCTGATGCCTAGTCTCTTGCTAGCAATATTGTATAATCACAGAAGTTTAAAGGTGAAAGTCTTTAGACTCAGCTAGGAAGCCAGGCATGTAAGAAACCACACAGGCTTTAGAGCCAAAAGATAAATGAATGAATAGAGGCTATTCCACTCTTTATCTCGAATCTAATGCCTTCCTCCTAGTTTTGTTCTGAGGATTATATGAGATTTTCCACCTATAGTGTTTATAACATACAATGTTTATAATTAATCTTGATCATACAACATAATCAATATTAAGCCATAAATGTTTCCCATCTTTTTATTTTCAAAAGAACCTGACAGCTCAGGGTATTAAGGGGTTTCTCTCTCTCTGCTTCGTCCCTCAGTCTTGAACTGTAGCCTGCCAGGCTCCTCTGCCCATGGAACTTTCCAGACAAGAACACTGGAAGTGGGTTTCATTTTCCTTCTCCAGGCGACCTTCCTGACTCCGGGATGAAAGCTGTGTCTCGAGTCTCCTGCATTGGCGGGTGGCTTCTTTACACTAGCACCACTTGGGAAGCCCATTATGGGGTTTAGCAATGATTTGCCACCCAGGATAATGTTTTCTGGAGGACAGTGAGATACAGTTGCCTGCCCCCTGCCTCTGTCTTCCCACCCCCACCAAGGTAAGGGAAGCAGAAGATAAATTTACAAGGAATACACTGTGCTATTGTAATTTTGTATGTTTATCTTACTTATTAATCTGGGAGATTCCTGAAAGCAGGGACACAGATTTTCTATCTCTGTATCTCTATTTCATTCTTAGCACACCTTTTTGTCTATTTGTAGAACTGAATTGAACCGATCAGTGTGAAACATGAACAGTGGGTGCCCTTGGGTCTGTGTGAGCCATATAACAGCAGTGATTCTTGGGGAGACAAGCACAGAGAAGCATGAACCCTGCCAGATGTGTAGGAAAGACACCCGAAGCCACTGTGGGGTGTGTTCCTGATAATTCTGATGGATAGATTTTCTAAAAGGACTATTTTGACTTTCTCATCCAAATGGAGATGAAACACCCTGCACAGAAGAAAGAGTGATCTAGGGCCAATTTTAAGAGGGGAGAGTGAATCAAAAGACAAGTCTTTGCAATAATAATCTGCTTCTGACTCCCAAACAACCCACAGTGAGAGCAAAGGAATTAATGGAGCTGCTGATCCCTGTGACATCGACACGCAGATGCAACTTAAGTCAGTGCAGCAGCCATTTCCTTGGTGGTCCGATCATGGGCGATGAGAAAGCGAACAGAGCCAGTGTCCCCCCTGGATAGCAAAGTTGTCTTCATGAGGAAAAGGCTGTTTCTCAGATGAAGTGCCAGCTAGGGCCAATGTTTTTCATAGAGCACCTGGGGAAGCCTCAGCAAAGAGAAATGTCTCCACAGAGAACAATTAAGTGTCACCTTGGATTTCATTGCCCGTCATTCCAGAGAAGTGGCAGTTTTGCTAGGAAAAGTTGGCTTTTTAAGAAAGAAGCAATCTACCTGGAGTGACCCCTGATTTTAATAGGAAAAAAAAAAAGCAGGGAAATGTAAGAGAGAGACACCGTGCTCCCTTCACAACTGTCAGAAGCATGTTTTGTGATTCCTGGAAAGCCCAGAAAAGTCCCTATTTTTCTTTCCTTGCTACTTTCCACAGGTGATGTTGAGTCCTAAGGCAGTTTGCTTTGAACAGTAATATAAATGTCCTTTCCAGTTACCAAACAGAGGCAATAGTTGGTAGAGTCACTGGTTTCTGAAAGATGTTTTGGGAAAATGGGAAATGGTCAAGGGAGTCATTTGTAATGATGGAATAGTTATTCTGCTAATTAGAAGAGGCGGGATGATATTAATACTGGGCATGCCTTTGCCAGCACCTGAAAACCAAGACCAGACACTCTTCTCTGCCTCTAAAAGAGCCAAGTGGCCAGAGCGTTTAAAGCTGATGTAGAGTAAGATGTTTTCTGTGCATTCCAGGATGATAACACTATTAGAACACAAACTGCATTTTTTTTTTCCCAGATCCTTTAGGGAGGCTGGTGCTTGAATCGTTATGATTTTGGTGTTTTGTATGTGTCAGGGCTTCATGGAGGAAGCAGGGCTGTACTGTGATTTCTGTGGACCCTCAGCAGTTCTGCCTTTGCAGACCCTTCTCTCTAAAAATGGGCTTCCCTGGTGGCTCAGACCGTAAAAGCGTCTGCCTACAATGAGGGAGACCAGGGTTCAATCCCTGTGTTGGGAAAATCCCCTGCAGAAGGAAATGGCAATCCACTCCAGTACTCTTGCCTGGAAAATCCCATGGATGGAGAAGCCTGGTAGGCTACCATCCATGAAAGAGAATATTTAAAATTACATTTTACAACTGCATTGGTAGAGAGATGGATAAATTATTGTTAGAGATTACAACCTTTTCTACAAACTGAAACTTTACTTTCTTTTCCTTATTTTAAAAGAAATTAAACCACTTTTGTGGGTCCCTACAAATATGCTGGGCCCTAGTGACTCTGTCTATAGTCCCTACTGGGTACCTTGGCCCTGGTCCTATCACAACTCAAATGTCTTTCTGTTGCATTTACTCATGGATTTAAAACTGTGAATTTCAGTGTTTTAAGATAAAGATCTTCTGTCTTAAAGACAGTACCTCCATCTGAGGAAAAGTAGAAGCTTATGACATCATGCAAATTAATTTCTGTGGATTCAGAATCATAGTTACAGTCTACACTTAAGGAATAATTTGGTCCACAGGTAACATATCACCTTAATTGCTCTAATTTTTCCCCCTAAAGTAAGTGCCACTCCTTTTAAGGACAGTGTTTGTACACTGCATTTATCATTGTCTCACTTCCTAAAACTGAATACAGTATCCATGATTTACTTTTTCCATATGAATCAAGGCAGCCCTCCTGAATGATGACAGTTCAGTGTTATGTGTGGACTATGACAAATCTGTTCCCAGAAGATTTTGAAGTTTATTAAATTCCAAGTGCTCTGCGATTGTACTGTGGTCTGTGTGTCGTCTCACTTTTCTCGATGTCAGCTTCATTCCATTCTCTCTCCAAAACCTTTAGCGTCCCCTTCCCATTATGGATCCAAAGTGAAATCCCAAATCCACATCTACCATCTACCCACTCCCAGCATTTGCAACCACCAGTTCTGCCTTCCAGCCTATTGCTCTAAATGAGCTGTCCGTACTCTTATCCCAAGAGAAACCCTCACTTGTGCGCTCTATCAGAGTCCCACTAGTATATTCAAGAATGTTGCTGCCAGAATTCCTCCACCTCTAAATGAACCATTTTTTCACTCCTACCACTAGATAAACATGCTGTGACTTTCCCCAATTTCTGTTCCCCGCTTCTCCCACCAGCGGCATCCTTTGCCCCCTTGTTGCAGTACATCTCAGAAGAGGCAGCTATTGTACTACTTCCACTTTGGCTCCGCTATTTTCTTTAAACACAGCCCAATCAGATATTCACACATACCCCTCCATACAGTTGATCTTGCCAGGATCACCAGTGATTACCACGTCACTACATTGTGATGTGATGCTTAATTTTTCAGTCTCTTCTTACTGACCTGTCAGCAACGTTTGAAAGAGTTCATCACTCCCTCCTCTTGGATGCACTTTCTTCGCTTACATTGTCCCCTGGCACATGTTTGTGGCCTTCTAATCATGGCACTGGTGGCTCTTTTCCATACTCCTTTATTGCTTCTTCCTCTTTGCTCCATCCTCTTGAGTATAAAAATAACTGAAGACCCAGTCTTTGGTATTCTTTTCTACCTACAGATCTTTCATACTGGTGGTCTTGTCCACTTCCATAACACAGAATGGCATATATATGCCAATGACTCCTAAATCTCTTATCACTTATATCAAACCTGTCATTTATTGATGTGTTGACCTACTCAGCATCTCCATTTGTATGTCTAACACACATTCCAAACTGAAATATCCATGACTGAAATCCTGACCCTCTACACACACACACACACACACACACACACACACACACACACACACACACACACACACACACCCCACTTGCTTTTCTTGCACACACACACACCACTTGCTCTTCTTCCACACACACACACACACCACTTGCTCTTGCACACACACACACCACTTGTTCTTCTTGCACACACACACACACCAGTTGCTATTCTTGCACATACACACACATCACTTGTTCTTCTTGCACACACACACACACACACACACACACACCACTTGTTCTTCTTGCATCCTTCCCCAGCAGTCCCTGAAAGTACTGATGNCACACACCAGTTGCTATTCTTGCACATACACACACATCACTTGTTCTTCTTGCACACACACACACACACACACACACACACCACTTGTTCTTCTTGCATCCTTCCCCAGCAGTCCCTGAAAGTACTGATGTCGTTTCTGGTTTCTCTCTTTCTGCCACACCCTGCCTGTAATCCATCCACCAGGAAATCCCACTCTGCCCACCAGCCCACTGCTTCCAACTGGAATGGACTGTGATCAGCTCTTACAAACGCATTCTGAGCATCTCCTGGATGCTGTTCTTGCTTGTGTCAAACACAATTGTGCAATCTTTAAAGATGTTGCCCCCTTCTCCCTGAGATCTTCCCAAGATCAAATAATTCAAAATACTCATAAATGGCTTTCACTACTCTACTTTCTCTGTTTTTACTTCTCACCTTTGAAGATATTAGTACTTAGTCATTATATTAACTTTGTATTTTTTGTCTACCCTGGCTAAAATATAAGCTTCTGAGGAACACAGATCTTGATCTCCTTTGTTTGCTGATATATCCCAAGCCATTTGACTAAGGCTGAACACTCATGCTGTGTGTTCAGTCACGCAGTCATGTGAGACTCTTTGCGACCCCATGGACTGTAGCCTACCAGGCTCCTCTGTCCATGGGATTCTCCAGGCAAGAATTGTGGAGTGGGGTGCTGTTTCATCCTCCAGGGGATCTTCCTGACCCAAGGACTGAACATGTGTCTCCTGTGCTTCTGCATTGGCAGGCAGATTCTTGACCACTGAGCCACCTGGGAAGCCCCGAACAGTTACTCAGCACTGTAAATACTGATGAAGTGGGCGAGGGCTCTTTCCCTTCATTCTGCTGCCTAGAGTCCCACCCGTTCTTTTAGTATATGTCTCCTCCCATATAATCCTGTGTTTGCTCCCAGGTGGTCAGCTGTCTGTATTCTTGGGGTAGCCCTCATTCTGTTTTGGGGTGGAGAGATAACTATATCAATCTACGAACCTACGAATGTAGATTCCACAAGTGAGGGCTCTAAAATCTCTGCTTCTGCTGCTGTTTCCACTACTTGATAGTATATCTAGAACATTTTATTCAGCATCCCTATGCTCTGGCTACACTGCTAAGTGTTTAATGAGTGTAGATAATTTGGTCTCTACAGTCTTCCGAGCCTAGATATTCTTCAACCTATTTCGTAGGTAAGGAGACTGACACTCAGGGGCAGGATGGCTCAGTTAACTAGCTTGTGATCAAACCATAAGGGGTGGAGTAGAGATTCAGACTCTGGGTTGTTTGTCAAGTACTCTTAACCACAGAAATGTAGTCATTCTCTTAGGGAGAAAAGTGCAAGGATTTCTTGGCAGTGTATCTGTCATGTAATGAGTTGGTTGCATTTACTTTTTCTTTTTTAATTAAAAGTAATTTAGAAGGGCTTCCCTTGTGGCTCAGCTGGCAAAGAATCCACCTGCAATGTGGGAGACCTGGGTTCANGATTCATGTCGATGTATGGCAAAGCCAATAGAGTATTGTAAAGTAAAATAAAGTAAAAAAAAAAAAAGTCCTGAGTGATCTTATCTACATAAATGACCACTTGCATGACCCTGTGTTTCCCCCTCCCTTGCTTTAACTTCCGCTTTTACGTTTAAAATTTGTCAACAGAGTGAACTTGCAAAACCCTAGGCAGCCCACCCTCAACCCAGTAAAGGCAGAACACTAGGGCCTTTGTGTTTCTCTCTCCTTCTCTCCCTCCCACCACCTCCAACTTTTGACCTCACTGTGTGGCCCCAGGCATGCCACATATCCTCTAGGATTTGTGATTAATAAAGCTTATTTTCTCAAAGTTCCCTATGGTTGTTGTTGAGGTGTTCCTTGAGATTATAAGAATGACAAAGACTGGTCCAGCCATAATGTAGGCTTGGTGATGTCTGGTGGGAAGTAGGGATGTCTTACCACAAGTAGTAGGGACTCCAGTGAGTGCCCCAGGCACTCCTAGCTGATAACATCACTATCAATAGGCGGAGACGGACACAAAACAGCCCCATATCACATCATACACAAAAATCAACTCAAATGGATAATAGACTTAAATATGAAAGATAAAACAAGAAAACTACTAGAAAAACACATAGGAGAGTATTTTCACTACTTTGAGGGGGCAAAGATTCCTGAAATATGACACAAAAGCACTAATCATAAAAGAAATATGGATAAGTATGGACTTTGGACTTGAGTTGCTAGCTTCCAGCTCAATATTATATTTTAAGTGATTTTTTTTCATAATGTACCTAATAATTTTAGGTACTCCAAACTACAGTTTTCTCCTGACTCCATCTGTTGTATTTCTTAAGACTCTGATCAATATCCAGAACTTATTTCTAGTGATCATACAAGCACCATTTGAACTAGTCACATATATTACCTTTTCTTTTTTGAATTTACCCGAGGCCATTTATTACTACAAGAATCCTTAACTGGCTGGAGAGATGGGAAATGAGAAAGTTTATCTTCAGCCCAGCAATCTTAGTACCATATTAAAGGGCATAGGGCAAAATAAGAAACCAGTGCTGACAGTGGACACAAAGCGTGTCGCCTCTGACTTTTTATGCATAACTAACTACTCTAAGTAAGCCACAGGCATCAGTAACTGCTCTTGCAATGACCTATGACCCTTCTGCCTACAACATCTAAGGCAAGTCCCAACTGCTCTGATAACCCTGAAAATTCAGGCTTTTGTTTTGTGCTGGGCACAGTTCAGTTTTCTGATCTCACCAAGTTTCATTCCCTCTCGAGAGAAATTCCTCTTTTCTCCTCTGATCCATAAAACCTCACCAGGGAGAGGAAAGGCAGACAATTTCACTTTCAAACTACTTAAATACAACTCAAGAACCATATCTAATGTTTGCTTCCTTAGTAGCATTTTTTGATAAAACTACAGTAAGTGTAATTTAAATAGTATGTGTTTCACTAACATACAAGAAAATGAACTTAATTGCTTCTTATTTACTTCACAGATATGTTGATCGTTATTTGCACACATTTATATACTCAGCTGATAAATATTTTATGGTTGGCCAGAAAGTCATCATTTACATCCTGATAGATGACTTCTCTAAGGTGCCCTGGGTATATCTGGCTCCCCTCCGAATGCTGAAAATTTTTGAAATAAAGAAAGAGAAGAGATGGCAAGACATCAGTATGATGCGCATGAAGACCATCAGTGAACATGTTGTGGATCACATCCAATATGAAGTTGACTTCCTCTTCTGCATGGATGTGGATCAAATCTTTGTAAAAAAATATGGACTGGAGACTCTGGGGGAGTCAGTAGGTCAGTTACACGCTCATTGGTATAAGACAAGTCCTACAGAGTTACCTTATGAGAGGAGTCAGTTATCAGAAGCATATATACCTATTGGTAAGGGGGACTTTTACTACCATGCTGCTGTATTTGGTGGTACTCCCATTCAGGTTCTTAGTATTGCTAGGGAGTGCTTCAGAGGAATCATGAACGACAAGAAAAATAACATTGAGGCAGTGTGGCATGATGAAAGTCACTTGAACAAGTATTTTTTCCTCCATAAACCCACGAAAATCTTGTCACCAGAATACTGCTGGGATCAGTCTGGACCTAACAGTGTTAAGAATGGCACTTTCAAACTCTATTGGGCTTTTAAAAATTATGACTTTCTTAGACAGTCAGTGTAATTTTATAGTCCTTTCTTTGTATTGCTGAATTTAAAAGCATCATTTGGTCTTGTCTTTAAGAAATTAGTACTTGACATTTTAGCACCATAAAAACAATCACTAATAGAATGACAAACTCACCAACACAGTTATATTCATACTTTTCATCACCTTTCTTTTTGAATCATGTAACATAGGATATAGGACTAACAGAATGAATATATTGACATCAGATGGAAATATAGTGTTCTCATATCTTGTGTGAATTTTGAGGAATTATTTTTTTGGATCACATTGGACAAAATAGAATCTGTCAGGAGAAAATGAACTCTGAAATATTTTCACTGATCCAGCTGATATATATTTCTTATATCGCTTAAGGAAAGGGATAATCTAGGGATATGGATAAGGGAAATCGGTGCAACTATGCTAATCTACTCTCTATGTAAAATTTTGAGGACATTAAAGCTGCCACCAGATGGGCAGCCAGTTACTTAGAAAACTGGGTTATTCAAAAAGAACTGTTTTTTTTTTTTTATTTTAACTTTTTAGTTTGTATTGAGGTGTAGCCTATTAACAATGTTGTGATAGTTTCAGGTGAACAGTGAGGGGACTCAGTCATAGGAGTAAATGTATCCATTCTCTCCCAAACTCCCCTCCCATCCAGGCTCCCACATAACATGGAGCAGAGCTCCATGTGCTATACAATAGGTCATTATTGCTTATCTATGTTTAA